>JBAKBP010007530.1:0-98986 GCA_037953745.1 Lithodes maja
GTGTGGAGTGAGAAATAGCCTATGTTATAAAAATGGAGTCAACTTTGAGAAGACATTAGCCTAACCTAGCTACCTTACCTAACCTATCCTAGTACAGTAAACTTCCGTTAATCCGAAGGGCAGCGGACCGGCCCTTGTTCGGATTAGTGGATTTTTCGGATTATCGGACTTTACCCCTATGAACCTGTGTATGACGAAAACATTGAGACATTAGGCCACCCAAATGACACAATGGTGCACACACACATATCATATGTTCATGAAATCACTTCAAAAGTTTACCATTGTCATTGTAGCCTATTACCTACTTCAAAACATTCAGATTAATGGTCAAAGGAATCTGCTGATATAAACGTCTTCTTCTTCTTCCGTCTACTAGCGAGTTTGTCTTGCTCTTGAAGATCAGATGTGGTTCGGGAAGTAATGCCTTAACAACGGCACTTCCCTGAGAAGTTCTTGTAATTTTCCTTTTGTGATTTTCCTTTTGTGATGTGCTCTGTTATATTATATTGTATTGAAAGCACCCTTGTCTTGTTGTCTTGAAAGCACCCTTGGGACGCTCCGATCACTGAACTATAAATAGTAGCGTATCGGAACGTCCAAAGGTGCGTTTTCAAGCTCAAGACTAATACGTCCAAAGGTGCGTTTTCAAGCTCAAGACTGAATGCGCTTGCAGAAAATGCGGTGCAAGCCAGTAGCGCATCGGAGCGTCCCAAGGATGCGTTCAAGAGCAAAACAAACTCTCTAGCAGACGATGTGGAAGAAGAAGAAGAAGAAGAAGAAGGTGTTTACCTTTATATCAGTAGCTTCCTTTGACCATTAATCTGAATGTTTTGAAGTAGGTAATAGGCTACAATGACAATGGTAAACTTTTAAAGTGAATTCATTAACATATGATATGTGTGTGCTCCATTATGTGTCATTTGAGTGGCCTAATGCCTCAAAAAGGGGACTTTGGGACTTCTTGAAATTCGGACCATCGGGTGAATTCGGATTTGGCCTCAAATTGAAAAATTCGGACTATTGGGAGATTCGAATCATCGGTCGTCGGATTAACGGACTTTTACTGTATTATGGGTGGGGGCTGCCGCCCCCACACCCCCGCTGGTTGGGTAACAGTATTATGGGACATACCTTACTCCGGCAATGAGTGACAGCCAGAGGTTCACAACAATAATTAACCAAAGAACCTAACCTAACCTAGACCCAGTATGTGGGATACAAGGCTAGCCCTCACCTAACACCTAGTACAGTCGGTTCTCCGGTAACACGCATTTTGGAAGCGCGGATTTGGTTGAACGCGGTACACCCCAAATATCCAAAAATTTGCTAACACCGGTCAACACTTACAATGATGCGGGGTCTAGCCGGGCGCCGAACCTTTACTCCCGACTTTTGTAATTTACCTATGCTCATATCTCTGCAAATAAATGGCCTAACCAAGTTTTTATGGATACCAGAGGCATATATGATCGTTGCCGTGCATTGGGTGAAGTCTAGAACACTCCACATTGTGTAGTTATTGTATGAGGTGAGAATAATTACCGAAACACAATTATGTTATTGTTTGGCTATGTCGAGTGAGTGTGTGATACAGTAGTATTGTGAGTACAGTCGGCCCCGCAAGGGTGCGCAATAAAAGGGTGCGATTCTCCAACCGTGCGGCAGATGTCCGTGCGGTGCTTATAATCCAAGTGTGCGAAAAAAGCAAAGCGTGCGGAACTGGATGCGCATTTGTCGGGCGGCCATGTTTGTGACGTCAGAGCACGCGGGATGACTCAGTGACTCGTGTGTAAGCGTACCCTGATGCAGCCTTTCAATTCTCTTCCGCATTCTTTGTGAACAATGGACCCTCCAGCCCCTCCACCACCCCAGCCACCTGCTGCCCCTAACCCACCGCCCAGGGCGATCGTGTTACCCACCAAAACAAAAGTGAAAGTTCTTGATTTAGAACAGAAAAAACAGTTACTAGACATGTATATTTCTATACTGTACAAGTATTCTTTCCTTAGTTCATGTTTTTCAGGGGTTATTGGGCGAAAAAAGGGTAAGTTTGAAGAGTCCCCGGACTACATAGTGAATTTCCCATAGGTTCTTAAGCTCCAAGGGTGCGTTTTACAAGGGTGCGCGCATGTCTCGGACTAAGGTAACCGCACCCTTGTGGGGCCCACTGTACTGTATTTGTGTATTGAAGTAAAATGTGCAAGAGGGGCAATTCTAATTGCCTCTATATATAGAAGCCCAAATAATAGTAGGGAAGAGGATGATAACCTACTGAAAGCAATGGAGGAAATAGATAATAGAAAGAACAAATATAAGATTTTGATTGGAGATTTCAATTTGCCAAGGATCAACTGGGCAAATTGTACTACAGTACTCCAGCGGGACAGGGTAGCCTGGAAAACAAGTTTATAGAGAAAGTGAGAGATTGTTTTTTAACGCAACATATTACAGAGATGACAAGATATAGAGATGGGAAGCAGGGGAGTGTACTTGATTTAATTTTTAGCAATGAGGAGGATATAGTGGAACATGTCAATGTGGATAGCCCTATAGGTCGTAGTGACCATGCCTGTATAAGTTTTAGTTGCAATATTAAAACAGAGAGGGATAATAGAAGCAATAAAAAAAAATATACATGTATGACAGAGCAGATTATGAGCTGCTGAGAAGGTGTTTGGACATTGACTGGGGGGGAATACTTGAACGGTGAAGACGCTGAAGGAATGTGGAGGAAGATTAGAGTCAAACTGGAGGATGCAATATCCAAATGTGTACCAGTAAGGGAATATAAGGATAAAACAAAATTGAGGAAAAGAACGAACCCAGAATTACCAATGAAAAGAAAGCTGTGGACTTTGATAAGAAGAAAGAAACGATTGTGGGATAGATTAAAAGTGTTAAAAAAGAACAGGGGGGTCTAGTATAGAAGCTAAAGTAGTGGATTTGGAACATAGACAAATAAACAATAAAATAAGGTGGGAGACAAGGAGAGGGAGAAAGAGATTGCAAGAAATGTGAAGGATAATCCAAAAATATTCTGGAAGTACATTCAGGAAAAGTTAACAAGAAGAGTAGGGATCCCAGAGCTGGTAGGGGGGTTGGATGATGGGAGTAGAGCGGAGACTGATAAGGAGAAAGCAATGGTCAAATCAACCCAATGCACATGGCAAATAACCTTTATAATTGATTTAATTATTATAACATAGGCTTCTATGGAGAAAAAGTGGACTTTGTGGAAATCCCCAGAACACCAAGGTACGTTTAATATGTAAACATATGTATTCGGAAACGCGGTTTTGGGTAACACGGGAGGTTACCAGAACACATTAGCCGCATTACCGGAGAACCGACTGTATACAGTACTGTATGTCACTAGTACCCAGTAAGTGGATACAAAATTAGCCCTCACCTAACACCTAGTAGATGTCCCTAGTACCCAGTACGTGGGATGGAAAATCAGTCCTCAGCTAACACCTAGTATATGTCACTAGTACCTGGACACTTCGAGCGAATTAATATTCGAGCGTAGCCTGCGTAGGTGCATTCGAGCGGCCAGAGCCCCCCCCCCTCAACCTGTCCTGTATGATCCCACGGCCTATAACGCAAGTCTTTATAAAAAAATTTACCCAACAACTGGTTAGCTTAGCCATTTTAACCCTCCAGCCCCGGCTATGTATTATATATATATTCCCCGAAATCCGGGGGTTTTGGCCGAAAAACGTCTAGCCTATGCTACCGTATCTTTGTTATTCTGACTGCTTCCGCATTCCCGCATCCTCAAGCGTAGCTGTGTTTCTTACCTGTAGAATGGCGTTAAGTAGAGCTCTCTAAGTCAACTGGTTCAGTTGTGATGATTATTTCATTGGAGATAACTTTATGGCAAAAACAGCCACTTTACACTACTTTTCGATACTTAACAACAACATACAGGCACACACGAACAAGCGACGCTCTCCTTCTTGTGGCCGGAGATGCGGGGCGTCGGTCCAGCCGGCTGTTGTTTACATGCGTCGGACCGACGCCTTACACACCAAGCTCACAGGCTTTCAACCACTGGGCGTTCAAGAGCCCTTCCGGGTAGCTCGGGTATGCTTTTTTATGGGCGTTCAAGAGCCCTTCCGGGCCTGATGGGTTAAGTCGACCGTCAAGGCAGGAAGTCACTCCAAGCGTAAAGTAAACAGAGCGACACTACTTCCACGAATGCAACAGAGTTGTCTTTATATTTCGTTCATATCATCATTATTAAAGTGTCCCCCATTGCTTTTTTAGTGTTTCGTACACCAGAAAAGGCTACCCTGTAGCTTGGTGTTGGATGCGTGGAAACCAAAAAAAAATATGTATTAAATCGTTGGCGGTACCTGTCAAATAGGTTCCAGAGACTAAAATCGTACCAAAATTAGTTTCAACCCTCGGCAAAACCTATTAAAATACCAGTAACAACATGTCTACCAATAATGTCTGCCTACCGTAAAACGGTTGTCAATACTCTCTTATAGACGGCACGGTTTCAGCGACGCCGTTTTTTTCGTGAACTGGAGAGCTCTATCCCTCACCATAACAATTAGCTCGTATGGTTCTTCGCGCGAAATCATTATTTAGCGTGAATGAGCAGTTATTGTGTGAGGTGAGAAATATGATGGCGGGACTTCAGAGCTTCGATCGAGAAATGGCGGACTGCTGTGACTCTCTCTCCATAACTAGCCTAGCCTAAACAAAATATTTATTCAGAGGTAAGAGTTGTTGCAATGGTCAAATCAACCCAATGCACATGTCAAATAACCTTTATAATTGATTTAATTATTATAACATAGGCTTCTATGGAGAAAAAGTGGACTTTGTGGAAATCCCCAGAACACCAAGGTACGTTTAATATGTAAACATATGTATTCGGTAACGTGGTTTTGGGTAACACGGGAGGTTACCAGAACACATTAGCCGCGTTACCGGAGAACCGACTGTATACAGGTACTGTATGTCACTAGTAGGCGACCCAGTAAGTGGGATACAAAAGTAGCCCTCACCTAACACCTAGTATATGTCCCTAGTACCCAGTACGTGGGATGGAAAAGCAGCCCTCAGCTAACACCTAGTATATGTCACTAGTACCTGGTGCGGTATCTGGACACTTCGAGCGAATTAATATTCGAGCGTAGCCTGCGTAAGTGCATTCGCGCGATTTCATATTCGAGCGTATGCGCATTCACGCTAAATAATGATTTCGCGCGAAGAACCATACAAGCTAATTGTTATGGTGAGGGATAGAGCTCTCCAGTTCACGAAAAAAATGGCGTCACTGAAACCGTGCCGCCGTCTATAAGAGAGTATTGACAACCGTTTTACGGTAGGCAGACATTATTGGTAGACATGTTGTTACTGATACAGTATTTTAATAGGTTTTGCCGTGAGTTGCAACTAATTTTGGTACGATTTTAGTCTCTGGACACCTATTTGACAGGTACCGCCAACGATTTAATACATATTTGTTTTCGTTTCCACGCATCCAACACCAAGCTACATGGTAGCCTTTTCTGGTGTACGAAACACTAAGAAAGCAATGGGGACACTTTAACCCCTCCAACCCGGATGACCTCATATACGCCCATAACATACTCGGCCCGCGCAACCCGGATGGCCTCATGTACGCCCCTTGCTTTCGTGCTTGATTTTCGAAAGCCGCGCGCACATTTTGTGATGATTGGGCGGTAGGTGGCGCCACCCGGCGTCAACGACGCCACAACAACAGTATCTACCCCGACGCCATCATGGACAGTACACCAAATAGTGATTCCGCCGTGTCCGACATCGTGCTTCCTACGACGCCCTTGATAGTGCGTCGTGCCTTACCCCGACGCCATCGCCTAAATGTGTTATCTCCCGGAGGTATTGAGACGACTTTGAGACTTTATGAGAAAGCTGATGCCAAGCATAAGATTGATGAAGAAGTGAGTGACCACTCGAGTAATTATAAGTCGAGTGATTATGGCCATGAGAGTGATAAAGAACAATTCCTGGGATTTGCGAAAGAATTTGAGAGTGATGAGAGTGATGAAGGTGATGTACGTGATGTACCAGTTGTTGAGGAAGCTGGTTTACCTCAAGAAAGTGAACTTGCGAGAGCGAGTGAGTGGGAGAGTTCAAGGTCACAAACAAAATTTCGCATAAGTGACACGACTCCAAGCCCTTCCCCAGGTAAATCGCCTTTCAAGCTGCATTTCTACAAGTTAAAAATACTTGAAAAGGCGGCCGCGGCAGCTAGGGAACAAGCTAAAATAGTTGGTGAGGATGAGGCTGTGAGTGAGGGTCAGCGTGGTGACCCTTCTCGACCGCCATTGTCTCCCTTATCTACCCACGCCACCCAAGATGACCCGGATGCCCCGCATTCTTCCCCACCACCCCCACCATTGCCAAGGGTTGAGGACCCCCCACTTTCGGCCTATTTGCCTCCTAGGTCCCCCGACAGGAGACATACTGCTGCCGAAAAGGGGAAAGGTAGAAAATATACCAAGAAAATGAAGAAAAGTAAGAGAGTTTTGTTTGAGGCTCCCGCGGCGGCGTCCACCCCTGCCGGCCCCAGCCATACGTCCCCGCAACTTTCCCCACGGTCCTCCCCACCTCTCCCGCCTTCAACATGTCTTCCTGCAGAAGTATTTGAGGTCGCCACCCCAATACCTGGGCCTAGTGAAACGGAATCATTGCTTTCTGTGACTCGTCGCAGGCCAAGGAGCCCGGGACCTCTGGAGGACACAGCCTCACCTGTCACTCCTTCCCCACCTCGCCCACCCGCACGCCGCCCACGCATCACTGGTTCCCCGCCAGATTATGTGGGGGCCACTGATGATGAAGGGCACCGCTCTGAAGACTCTGGCCATGATTACATAGGTCCACCGTCAGGGCAAGATGACCACTCTGACGATGACGATGACTATATGGACATCGACGACCCTCGACCCACCCGCTTGGCCCGGCTTCGTGCTGCCCGTCTTTCTGCCCGCCGCCCTGGCCGCCGCCCTGACCGACGCCCTCGCCGCCGCCCTAGGGCGCGCGCCTCCCGAGTTGGCCGTGGGCGTACTGGGCTACCAGTTGGAGCTCCTCGTCAGCGTAGACAAGACCCATTCTACGTTTTTCAATGGCAGGACGTAGTTGATGGGGATGGATACAACCCTGATGTGCCACCTTTTGATGAGGCACTGGAGGGTTCAGGCATTACCCCCAATTTTCCTGCAGGCCCCAATGCTCCACCACAAAAACTATTTGAGGCATTCTTTGATGAGGAGGTGGTAGGCTATGTTGTCAAAGAGACAAACAAGCAGCACCAATTCCAGGTACACTTTTTGGGCAAGGTGACCAAGGGCCATATGAGGAAGTGGACCCCAGTGACTCATCAAGAATTCATGGTGTTCCTGGCACTCACCATGCTAATGCCTCATGTCAGGAAGCATAGGTTGCCTGACTATTGGATCACCAATGATCTGATTTCAACCCCTGCCTTCGGGAAATATATGGCTCGCGACCGGTACCTTGATATCCTCGCAGCGCTCCATCTTGTCACCAACACCGACGTCCACCGCCCAGACAAGCTGTGGAAGATTAGGACGTTGTATGAGATGATGCGAGACCGCTTCACCTCCTACTTCAAGCCCTTCCGCAAGGTCGTCATTGACGAGTCTCTTGTGCTGTTCCGGGGAAAACTCAGCTTCCGGCAGTACATCCCCTCCAAAAGACATCGCTTTGGCATAAAATTCTTTGTGCTGTGCGACTGCACAACTGGCTATGTCCTGGACTTCCTGGTGTACAGCGGGAAGGAAGGGGACGTGCTTGTGGACCCCCTCATTGGATTTGGCGGAGCAGTGGTGCAAGCCATGATGGACCGCTACTTCCATAAAAATCACGTCCTCTACACGGACAACTATTACACGTCCCCCACTCTCTCACAGTACCTGCATGAGCGCAAGACAGGGACTGTAGGCACAGTACGAGGGAAAAGGAAGGGCATGCCAACTTTCCCTGCAAAGACCAAAAAAGGTGATGTCTTCAGGAAGAAGTCGGGGCCCATTCTGGCTATCCACTGGCACGACCAGCGGAAGGTCAACCTCCTGACCACCATCCACAAGGGGGAAATGGTGGAGACTGGCAAGGTGGATCGCCGCACCCAGGCCAGGGTGACCAAGCCCGATACTGTCCTGGACTACAATGTCAACATGAGGCTGGTGGACAAGTCCGACATGCAGATAGGCTTCATTGACTGCCTGCGTACCTCGTGCAGATGGTACAAAAAGTTCTTTCTGCATATGGTGGACATGTCAATTCTGAATGCCTATAATATATACAGGCTTCGGAATGAGAACCCACCCCTGAAGTTCAACAGCCTGCGGAGGTTCCAAAAGCAGGTGTTGACGGGGCTCCTGGAGAAGTATGCTACGCCACAGAGGGCAGTGGCACATCCTGGGCCCGCCGTTATCGACCGCTTGCAGTCTGCTCCATACCTGCTTAGGCACCAGCTTGGTTACTTTCCTCAGAATGCAGCAGGAAGAACAAATCAGAAGCGGTGCCATGTCTGCTACCACAGCAGGGTGAGGCCGCACCCAGGTAAAAAGTCAACCACGGAGTGTGTGGAGTGCAAGGTGGCACTCTGTGCTGTAGGGTGCTTCGCTGCTTACCACACCAAGCAGGAGTTCTAATAATCATACTGAAATTGCCCAATAAAATGACAATATGTACACTATAATTATATATAGGCAAAAAGTGGAAGAAAACCAATGTATTATAATAAAAAAGTCAAGTATTATGAGAAAATTGATACAAATACAATTCCACCATAATAATATGTGAAAGTGACACATATGTATATACCAAGTGACATTCATATGATTAGAACCTATAGAAATATATAAATCAGTGAAAAAAGACACAATAAATTGTATATAAAACGTTTACAAATCATATAACTAAGTGAAAGTGACACAAGACCTAAGATTTGATGGCCAAAGTATAATAAACACCTGTGATAATGAATAATCAGTGCCTAATACAACAATAACCTACCTCAATTACTAATAAAATGTACGGTATCGAGTGAAAATGAGCATTATCAGTGACAGTGACACTCTCTAAAGCATATTTGTCAAAGTGAAAGTGACACAAGACCTAAGATTTGATGGCCAAAGTATAATAAACACCTGTGATAACGAATAATCAGTGCCTAATACAACAATAACCTACCTCAATTACTAATAAAATGTACGGTATCGAGTGAAAATGAGCATTATCAGTGACAGTGACACTCTCTAAAGCATATTTGTCAAAGTGAAAGTGACACAAGACCTAAGATTTGATGGCCAAAGTATAATAAACACCTGTGATAACGAATAATAAGTGCCTAATACAACAATAACCTACCTCAATTACTAATAAAATGTACGGTATCGAGTGAAAATTACCAATATCAGTGAAATTGATACCCTAATAAACATATTTTATATAATTGGCCTCAAAATAACTAGAAAATATCAAAACAAACATCACATTCTCAATATCAAACACTAAAATCGTCTAAGGGAGATAAATACTTTGGCGCGGCGAGCGGCTAGGTGCGTCGTAGCCAGGGCGGGCCGACGCTTTCGGACGCGTGAGGAAATTCCCGCATAAAAAAGCACTCGTCTTCCCGCGCTCACCATTATGCAACCAGAGGGGCTAGAGACCTCTACTAAACGCCATTCGACAGAGGAAGGTTTGTGGAACATTATTTTGTTTTATTCACAACATTACATGCAATATTCATTCTTTTACAGAGTAGTTAACATAGGTAAAAAATCCTCAAAACCCCCGGTACAGGAGTACAGTCATAAGCTATAGCCCCCGGGGCTGGAGGGTTAATAATGATGATATGAGACGAAATATAAAGACAACTCTGTTGCATTCATGGAAGTAGTGTCGCTTTGTTTACTTTACGCTTGGAGTGACTTCCCGCCTTGACGGTCGACTTAAAATGGCTAAGCTAACCAGTTGTTGGGTACATTTTTTGATAAAGACTTGCGTTATAGGCCGTGGGATTATACAGGACAGGGGGGGCTCTGGCCGCTCTGGCCGCTCTGCCCCCGTGAATTGTAATAATCGTCATATATGTTGCCATCAGGGGGCAAGTAACAGCTGGCCGTAACCTCGAGCGTCCTGGGTAAACAAACCGACAATCCAAAGCGACGACGGACTCCCGCCGATTTTCGGCACAAACGCGCCGTTTTATTCTCGTTGAAAACCACATTTAAAAAGTTAAATTTATATTGTGTTCAATACTATTACCGGACCAGAAAAATTTGTAGCTTTGTGTTGGATGCGTAGAAACCGAAAAAATATATGTATTAAATCCTTGGTGGTACCTGTCAAATAGGTGTCCAGAGACTAAAATCGTACCCTAATTTTAATATGATGTATAGGCTAGAGCATATAGATTCCATATAGGCTTAGGCTATATGTCTTCAAATATGTCAAAAAAAATTGTGACATAAAAATGGAGTTATACTGAGAAAATGTGTTGGGTAAAATGGATACATGATGGGTTGCCAGTGCTTGAGTTATTGTCATAGGCCTAGGCTACAGTCATTCTCATATATATTGATCTGTAAGGGGGCAAAAACAGGTTGTCACACTCGCCTATTTATTGGGTGAATCATCACCTAGTGTGAAAAGGAACAACTTAAGATGGTTCGGCCATATGGAACATATGGAAAGCGAGAGAATGACTAAGAGGGTGTACGAGAGCGAGGTGGAGGGACAGAGAGGGAGAGGTAGACCGAAAGAGAGGTGGAAGGATGGAGTGAGGAAGTATATGAACGAAGGCGGTGCTGGTTGGGGGGAGGGGCGTCGACTGACTGGGGACAGAGGTGCATGGGGGCGGTTCGTTCGTGGCCACCCCTGCGGGGGTCACGGCATCGGGCAATAGATAGATGCACCGTATCTAAATCACCAAAAGAAGAAGAAGCAGACTGAGTTTTCATTATGTGCAATGCTTGGGAATGCTTTGTTTACAATTTGACTTTGATTAATTTTGGTGTTATTTTACGGTGAAATTGGGCATTTTAAGTTGTCGGTAACGAAATTCCTGATAATTATAGGGAATAGGCTCGCAGCCTTATTATAAATAATTTATTAGGGACAATGTAGGTCTATGGAATCCTTATGCTGTACTCACGTATAATCCACTGTGGGAGAATACTTTTGGGGATGGATGTAGAGTTCGGGCATACAGTCGTCATTGTTTACATAGGGCGATCGCCGCGGTCACACTTACGTTCCCGTCTATTTCGACGCTATATTTTCTGCTATTTGCCCCCTGGCATTACTACATGAATACTAGGTTAGGTTAGGTTAGGTTAAAATAGACGGGAACATGATGGGAAAGGTCCGACGCCACTACGCGTAATGTAAACAAAGATGGCGGTACGCCCGCTCACTACATCCTACCCTACTTTTGATCACATTTATAAAACCCGATAATAATAGAAAAAACGTCCATTCTAATCAATCTCAGAGCTCTTTCGGACATCCTCATTGTTTACAAACGCCTTCTTTATGCAGTACAGTATAATCGATATTTACCCCCTGCTGGCAACATAGATGACGATTTCAATAATTCATGGGGGGGGGGGGGGGGGGGGGGGGCAAAGCCCCACCTCAACCCATCGTGTATCCCACATTGGAATCATAACTAAGACGGTAGCATTCAAGGAGACTACAGCAGGACTCTTCTTCTTCTTCTTCTTCTTCTTACCTCTGACCGGGTATAAGCTATAAGTATAAAGTATAAGCTTTGCGCAGTGGCAGTATCGTAACCAATGGGGTTTAGTTTTCCGAGTGACGTATCTGCTACTGCTGAAGGCCCAAAACACGGTTAAAGTTTTCACATTTCATCTTTGCCTAGTACAGTAGGGTCTCACATAAAACGAGTTTATGGTCGATAAACGAGGGCGTTTTATGCGATTTCGTTTTATGTGAACACAGCATTTTGGTGGCCCAATATCGTCAATGTTCACTGGAAGCGTAAATTTCCGTCAGGAGCGTACGATATTTCGTACGTTTTGTACGATATTTCGGCGTTTTATATGAAAGCGTACGATATTTCGTACGTTTTGTACGATATTTCGGCGCTCTATATGAAAACTCCTCGGATTTGCCCCACTTTGGCGGCGGACTCGTTTTATGTGATCACATTCGTTCTGATCGAAAATTAAATATTAATATTTTAGGTCGGTCGTTTTAATCGAGACTCGTTTTATGCGAACACGTTTTATGCGGGACCCTACTGTACTTGCGACACCTCGGTTGGGTTACCTTCTTTGGAAGGTAATCAAGTCGTATCCCACCTGCTCGTGGTGACCTCGCAAACACCCATTTCTATTTATTTTTTCCATTTATTCTTTTTTCAAGATAGGGTGACACAAACGGGGGCGGCGCTACCTGGGTTTATCCCAGGTAGTAGTTTAATTTTACTCTAATTTTATTAAGTGTTTTGTATATTTTTAATTGTAGGCTACATAAATATAAACAATGGCCAGCCAAGGCAAACGGAGGCAGAGTTTATTGGGAGATGAAGAGAGCTATGAATTTGAGGGATTTCTGGCAGAGGGTAGTGAAGTGGAGGATCAATTGACTGTAGTGAAGAGACAGATGATGGGTCTGTTAAGATGGAAGGGAGTTATGGAGAATTGGAGGAGAGATATAGGTGTGAAGGTGGAGTCACTGACAGAAATATGTGGAGCCAGTTCAGTAGCAACTGCAGATGGGCCATTAATTGCTAACCTAGATGCAGTGATAAGGAAAGTAGATGAGCTGGAGGCAGAGAACATGGCACTCAAGGAGCAGCTAAAGGAGTATGAGGGCCATTTAAGTGAGAAAGTAAAGGGAGTAATAAGTGAGGAGAAAGATGAGTGGACAAGGGTGGGGAATGCTAAGGTGGATGCATTGGAAGAAATCATGAAGGAGCAGGTGGAAGAGAGAGAAAAAGAGAAAAGAGAGTTTGAGAAGAATGTAGTGCAGGTTTTGAAGAGCAAGGAAAAGGTAGTGAGGGAAACAGCGGAGACCAAAAAGGAGCCGACCAAACGCACCACTGAGGTGGTAGATGGTGGAAAGAAAAAAACTGTCTGGGACCATCAGGTCCTGGTAGTGAAGCCAAAAGACCGATCCTCCGAGCCAGTAAGCCCACCAGATACAAAGGCAATCGAGACTGCTTTGGCTTCGGTTCCGGTTAACAAGTTAACTAGAACTGAGTCAGGTGTACTGGTGGTACGACTTCCATCCAAGAAAGCCAAAGAAGATGCAGGAAGGGCCATCAATCAGTGTTTGGGGGTGGACAGTGCCTTCAGTGTCTCCGAACCAAAGAAGATGATGCCAAAAATGACTCTGGTAGGCATTGCTAATGACGCTGAGGATAATGAGATCATTCCCAGCATCCTCAACAAGAACCCAAGAATAAAGTCCCTGGTCGACGATGGCTTAGCTATGAATTTGCTATTCACTAAGCAAAAGAGTGATGCACACACTAAGATTGCGGTAGTAAAAATGTCACCTGAAATACGCTCTTCCATTGTGGATGATGGCAATTCTGTGTATGTTGGACTTGTGAGATGTCGTGCATACGATCGCTTCTGGGTAACACAATGTTACCATTGCCAGGGCTTTGGTCATACCAGTGACAGGTGTTATCGGAAAAATGAGGATCCAAAATGCAACTTCTGTGCTGGTACTCATAACTCAAAAGACTGCACCAACAAGACTTCCCCCAAATGTATAAATTGTATGAGCTCCACATCAGTTACGGAGCCGCCGAATCATTTCGCCTCAAGTAGAAATTGTCCTTTAATGACAGCTCAGAGAAATAGTTATTGAGAACACCAATTTTGTAGGTTCAAAAAACTGAAAAATGCACATGGGAGCCGGTTGAAACTGGGTCTGTTGAATGTTCGTTCCTTGCGTAACAAAATGGATCATATTTGCGAGATCTTGGATGAACGTAACCTTGATGTATTATGTCTCACTGAGACCTGGTTGTTCGAGTCAGATCTGAATATTATTCAGGCGGCATTGCCTAAAACCCATTCCATAATAAATGTTCCTAGGCCTAGGGGAGATCATCCGGGTGGTGGAGTGGCAGTTGTCTACTCCACATCTCTGGTGAATATCTTGCAAATAAGCCATAACCCAGCCCCTCTTTATTATGAACTGTTGGAAGTGGAAATAAAACTCCATTAACAAATTCTAAGAATGGAAGTTGTCTATAGGCCTGGCCATCGTGGCACAGATAGGGGTTTTATGGAAGAGTTTGGGCAGTTTCTCGAGGAATTTTCTGCTAAAACCGGCAGACTTTTGATATGTGGAGATTTTAATTACTGGGTTGACAGCCCTCATCTGAAGCCATTCTCTTCTGAGTTCCTTGAGTTGACTGATCAGAACAATTTTGTAAACCATGTGTTCCACCCAACTCATATCTTAGGACACACCCTTGACTTGGTTTTCTCTCCTGTGGGTTGTGGTGGTGTTCTGGATGTTGATGTTGAGAATGCTGACCCTAATACCTCTGATCATGCTTTGATTACTTTCAGCTTTGATTTCCCTAAGCCACTCACACATGAAAAAGTAATCAGATTTAGAAATTATAAAAATGCAGACCTAAATTTGGCTAGCAGTGAAGTAAAACAGTACTTGGGAAGTATTGATACTTCCAACCTTACTTCAGATGAGCTGGTGGAGGTACATGGAAATGCACTTAAATTAGTGTTCGATCATCACTGTCCAGAAGTGGAGAAGAAAATCATAGTATGAGATGATTCGCCCTGGTATAGCACTCGAGTTAAATTTCTTAGAAGAGCGCGTAGAAGAGCTGAACGTGAATGGCGGAAAAATAAAACAGACTCTACATGGTTGCAATATCTGTCAGCCAGAAGAGCTGTGGTCCACAAAATCAAAGATGAAAAGAAAGTGTATTATCAGGGAAAAGTTGACTCGTGTGGTAATGACCAGAGGAGGTTGGCTTCAATTGTAAACAGTTTACTTGGAAAAACAAGAGTCAGCTTAAGACCTTCTGTACCTGATGCCGAGTTGGCTGCCAACTTTGTGGCATTTTTTGCTGGCAAGATAACTCGCATAAGACAGGAGCTGGATGATGCTTCTGTTGGTGAAGAACTTTCAGTTGTACTCCAACCCCGACACATTCCTAATAATGTCCTCTCATCCTTTCACTCAGTAGAGGTGGACATGATCTCGTCCTACATAAGAAACCTCAATAAAACATTTTGCCCGTTGGATCCCATAAATGTTTCCAAGCTACCAAGAGTCTATGATCACACAGTTGAGTTTATTTCCAAAATAATTAATAAGTGCTTCTCTGAAGGTAGCTTCCCACATTCTGAAAAGCATGCACTACTCCGACCTACTCTAAAGAAACCTGGACTTGATGTTGAGAACATGTTGAACTATCGTCCTGTCTCCAACCTGTCCTTCATATCAAAGATATTAGAGCGTGCAATACTTGACCAATTACAACCACTACTTCAGCAGAATGAAACTATCCCAATTTTTCAGTCTGCTTACCGACAGCATCATTCAACTGAAACAGCATTGATTAGAGTACATAATGATCTAGTTGAGAACATTTGCAATGGTGTGGCCTCACTATTGGTCTTGCTTGATCTCTCTGCGGCTTTTGACACAGTGGATCACGAGTTGTTATTGAGTGATCTTTATGATTGTGGTGTGCGTGACTCCGCTCTCTTGCTTCTTGGGTCGTACTTGTCAGGTAGATCCCAGAGTGTGATGGTAAATCAAGTGGTCTCGGACTCGACACCCCTGCAGTATGGTGTTCCGCAGGGATCAGTTTTAGGTCCTATCCTATTTATAATTTATATTAGCAGTTTGTCTCTTCTGCTTCGTGCACATAATGTCACCTTTCACTTTTATGCAGATGACACCCAGATTTATGTGAGAATCACAAATATAGTTGATATACGGAGTAAGATGGAATTGTTGATGTCTGATATCAAGAAGTGGATGAGAGCGAGAAAACTTAAACTAAATGATGGTAAAACTGATATTCTCATCATCCGAGGAAATAGAAGAGCTGATGATATAGTAGGTGCCCTCTCCATCAATGTGGGTGGATCTCAGCTGCGACCGGCCAACTCTGTTCGAAATCTGGGTGTATATGTGAACTCCCGATTAGATTTCAAAGAGCATGTAAACCAGATAGTTAAAAGTTGTTACTTGCACATCAGAAATCTCTATTTGGTGAAGCCGTTTATAACCAGACGTTGCCTCCTGACGTTGGTTCACTCATTGGTCTTCTCTCGTGTTGATTATTGCAATGCCCTGTTGGTGGGTCTTCCAAATTATATTTTGAAGAAAGTTCAGTCTGTTCTTAACAGGGCCGCAAGACTAATTTTTGGTGTTCCACCTAGAACTCCTACATCTCTTCACATAGAACTGCACTGGCTGCCAGTAAGAGCAAGAATAGAATTTAAGTTGTGTTTGGTGACTTTTAAGGTTCTCAAATTTGGTGAGCCTAGGTACCTTGCGGAGCTGCTCAGGCGCCCACCGGCACACCATGGTGTAGTTGTGCGTCATGACAATGACCCTTTTCGTCTTGATGAACCAAGGGCTTTCCAGCAGTCTTCTTTCTTTGAGAGGTCATTCTCCTACATGGCTCCGAGGTTGTATAACAGGTTGCCGCTGTCCATGAGACAACCGAGTTCTGTTGAATGCTTCAAGAGACAACTTAAGACTTTTCTCTTTGAGAGAAGCTATGATCTTGAGAGAGGTGTCATGACAGATGGCTATAAAGTTTAGGCTATTTTGCCACTGCTAGTGATTGTTAAATGTGTGTTGTATATAAGCCTTCTTTTGATGCATTGATTTTTGTTCTTTTTTCTTTCTCTTTTCGAGCGCTAGTGAATTCTTCGGAAAAATTGGCGCTTATGAGAAATAAGTAACATGCTTATTATTATTATTATTATTATTATTATTATTATTATTATTATTATCATCCTAGTGTTTACTAGCCTATAATTATATACCCCTTTGAAAGGACCTAAAGGGCCTAACCTAACAACCTTACCTAACCTATCCTAGTATTAAGGGTGGGGGCTGCTGCCCCCACACACCCGCTATTTGACATCTTTGACAGACTTTTGGAGCCAGCCGTCCGGCTGGCTCAGTTGATAGCGTGCCTGATTCCCATCTTGAAGGTCTCGCGTTCAATCCCCGCTCAGATTGAAAAGTTTTTCTGGGATATAGCCGGCGGTTACCATCTCCCCATGAGCAAGGGGGATGGGTAATGGTCTCTGGTAGACTAAAGAAAGCCAAGGGCTTGTGAATCCTCGAAGGAGGAGATACGGGCGCTATATAAGTAACCAGAAGATTATTATTATTATTATTATTATTATTATTATTATTATTTTTCTGTGAAAAGGGTATTTTTTCAATTTGTCGATAACGAAAATCCTCCATGCGGGCTATATGGAGAAAAATATGGCGAATCTGTTGGTGCCTATTTTCCCTAATAAATTGTTTCTAATAAGGCGAATGTAGTGTCCTTGAAGATTATCCGGGAAGGATGTAGTTACCGGGTGTACCACTACCGACATACAACATAAATCATCTATAAATACTTATAATAAAATAAATACTTAGCCTATAAATCTATAATACTAGGTTAGGTTAGGTGGGGGTCGAGACGTTTCGCAGCAAGTGACATTTCGCCTCAGGTTCGGTCAGAATCAGTTATGCCTTTTCGCTGCAAATGAATGAGACGGTTCGCAGCAGATTTAGTGGTAATTATATATCATATACAGTAATTACATTTTTGGCTAGCTGACATTAACCCGTCCAGTATATTATGTTCTGGCAACTATTAGACCATTTGATTCAGTTTATTAACCCTCTCACGACCATAGGACGCAGAGGTTGCCAGATTAGCAATAAGAAATAGATTACTCTCACTGTTATAATTACCTCTCCAAAATTAGTTTTGGAAAAACTCCATTTATTGGTCACCAATTTTCCCATGGATTTTTTTATTTTTCCCTGTTAGTTTTCATCAATATATAGTGTTTAGAAATAATTAGACCCCTCGGCGAAACCGTTTTCCCCATTATACAACGATCTTAAGACACGCCGCCCGATAGTGGGGAGGGCTATGAAGTACAGGGAAAATGAGGGGTTGAATGCGTAAAACGGCGATACATACGTATTCAAGCAAAACTTGGCTCGGGTTTGACGGTATTTCAAAGGCCTAAAACCCAATATTTCGAAAACCCGAGCCAAGTTTTGGCCAAAGCTGGCTCGGATTTTGCGAGTTTGTAGACAAAGAAATGACAGTAACCTCATTTAGAAATTTGGCTCAGGTTTCCCAAAATTGCAAACCCATAAAACCCGAAATTTGGAAAACCCGAGCCAGCTTTTGGCCAAAGCTGGCTCGGATTTTGCGAGTTTGTAGACAAAGAAATGACAGTAACCTCATTTAGAAATTTGGCTCAGGTTTCCAGAAATTGCAAAGCCATAAAACCCGAATTTTGGAAAACCCGAGCCAAGTTTTGGGAAAAGTTGGCTCTGATTTTGCGAGTTTTAAGAGTAAACAAATTACACTAAACTAATTTCGATTTTTGGCTCATGTTAAGCTATCATAGTGTTTACAAGCCTATACCCCTTTGAAAGGACATTAGCCTAACCTAACAACCTTACCTAACCTATCCTAGTATTATGGGTGGGGGCTGCCGCCCCCACACCCCCGCTATTTGCATCTTTGACCGATTGTTTGTGTATTTGTCTGTGAAAAGGGGGTAATTGTTTAGTGTATGGCCTGCTAAAGAAAATGGATTTTTGAGCACAGACTAAACTAAATGTTCACTACTGTATTTACATAGCTGGTCATTAACCTAACCTAACCTAACCTAACCTAACCTAACCTAACCTAACCTAACCTAACCTAACCTAACCTAACCTAACCTAACCTAACCTGGGCATCTTGGGGGCTGCTGCCCCCAGACCCCCGCTGGTCTTGGGATGAAAAGTGATAAAAAACACATATCTCTTATCTCATTATTCAAAGTTTTGTATTTGGTTTAATATACACTTCCCAGGTCATTTGAACAGTTCTATTGCTTCTATATATCATATAATACACCATAGAATACGTTTTAATAACTAGAAAAAAAAAGAGGACTTAGATTAAACAATTACGGAAATACCTTAAAACACGAGCCAAGTTTTGCTTAAATAATTTAGTTTTCGCCGTTTTTAAACCCGCGAAAATATGAAAGCGTAATTGCATACCTTATTGAGATGTGGAGGGAGTAGGTGGGGAAGAGATGCGTCCACGTTTTCGACGAGGAGTTACGACGAGTAGTGGTTTTACAGTCGACGCTCGATTTAACGGACTAATAGGGGGGAGACCGAGTCCGTTGCTGGAAAAAGTCCGTAGCTGGAAAATTGCCTTCGTATTTCGCCTTTTTTTTTTTTTTTTTTTTTTTTTATTGAGGGACACGTTGTGCTGTACTGTCCCTGAAAACATAATAAAGGTCTTATTTGTCATTGATATGATAAATTTCACATGGAGAAAAAAAAAAAAAAAAAAAAAAAGGAAGGATATCCCCTCCTCTGTAGGCCTACTCCCTCCCCTCCCCGTCCCACCTCAACCCCGACCCCGTTACTGTGATAATGTTGATAAGCCTTGTGCTACACCCTATTGATAATGCAAAACTATTGAACACACTTAAAAGTGTATGTTATTTGGTCTCTATATAATCTGTGAATCATTTCCGATATGATAGAATTAAAGACATTTTTTCCACCAACTCATAATCAGCAAAAACGACACAAATGTCAATTAAAAACATGTTATAATATTTCCCATCATTTTGTGTATACCGTGGGAACAAAAAAAAAAAAAAAATCTATCAAACGTAAATCTCCCGTCTGGGAAGCTCGGCGCATAGACGGAGGGGAGGGTTGAAATATTTCTTTGACTATCTTATTTATTATTTATCTATGTGCTGGAAGAATATTATATTTTTCAATTCCATCACATTAGAAATGATTCAAAGATTACAAAAAGTCCAAATAAGACATAGTTATGTTAATGTAGAAGGGATTTAGGTAGTGCATTAGAGAGATAGATAGATAGAAAGAGAGTGTATATCGAGGGAAAAAAACAAAACAAAAAATCTATCAAACGTAAATCTACCATCTCTGCTCGTACGGAGGGGAGAGTTGAAATATTTTGTTGACTATCTTATTTATTATTTATCTATGTGCTGGAAGGATATTATATTTTTCAATTCCATCACATTAGAAATGATTCAAAGATTACAAAAAGTCCAAATAAGACATAGTTATGTTAATGTATAAAGGAATTTAGGTAGTGCATTAGAGAGATAGATAGATAGAAAGAGAGTGTATATCGAGGGAAAAAAACAAAACAAAAAATCTATCAAACGTAAATCTACCATCTCTGCTCGCACGGAGGGGAGAGTTGAAATATTTTGTTGACTATCTTATTTATTATTTATCTATGTGCTGGAAGGATATTATATTTTTCAATTCCATCACATTAGAAATGATTCAAAGATTACAAAAAGTCCAAATAAGACATAGTTATGTTAATGTATAAGGGATTTAGGTAGTGCATTAGAGAGATAAATAGATAGAGCAACGGACTTTGCTCCAATTTTTTTTCGAGCAACGGACTTTGTCCGTTGCTGGGTCCATTGTCCGGCTATGGACAGAGTCCGTTAAATCCGAAATCCGTTGTATCGGGGTCCGTTAAATCGAGCGTCGACTGTATTTAAAAACCAATAATGACCGCATCGCCACTGGTCTGCCGGTTCATAATAGTAACATTCGTTTGATCAGAGTTTGCAGGAAACAGAGGTAGGCAAACAACCATGGTCAGTAAAAACCTTAAGGGCTGCACTATTGTTCCTTGTAGTGTCAATAATCACTGAATGTGGGAGGGGTGAACAACCATTACAAGTGGCGTCCATGACTAAAGTGAGGAGAGACTTAAATGAAGGTGTGTATCTGTCATTGGTTCAGTGCAATGACGTAATCAAGGTCAATAAACTCACCTGATAGGTTGCTGGTTGTATGCGTGACGGAATCTATGAGTTTAATGACGTGTCAGAAAAAAACCCCAATAAGAATCCAGAAGTGTCTCGTGACGTATTGCCAAGGAGTTAGGAAATGAAACTCAGTATTTCCAATGAGGATTGGCAGATGGCGTGATAGTATTACAAAAGTTGAAGGATAGAGCTCTCCAGTTCACGAAAAAATGGCGTCGCTGAAAGCCGCGCCGTCTATAAGAGAGTACAGTATTGACAACCGTTTTACGGTAGGTAGACATGTTGTTACCGGTTTTTTTTAATAGGTTTTGCCGAGGGTTGAAACTAATTTTAATATGATACTTAGAGCATATAGATTCCATATCTGTCTTCAAATATGTCAAAATAATTGGTGACCAATAAATGGAGTTATACTTTAGTTTTCTGCCCACAGCTAACTCAAAGACAACTGCAGAGGTAGAAGTAAACAAACTAAAGGTTTATAGATACCCCTGACGGTAACAAAGGATTTAAAGTATCCCTAATAGGCTCAAAAATTGCGTCAGGATGTGAGAGGGTTAAGACAGACTTAGGTTAGCAATGGGGGACAGGGAAACTTCATCAAAATATCACTCATTTCTATATTCATTAATGTTACAGACATATTACTCTCAAATTCGACGACGTTTTTCCTGTCTCCCATTATAAAACAATCTATGTCTTGGTCTCTCGTGGTGCTGGCAAGTTTTAGTTTCTGTGTGAGTTATCCCAGGTAACCAGCCAGGTTCGAGTCCCGAGACTTCCTCATGAGCTTTGTAGGCCTATAGCCTATTTAATTCGGGACTTTGTCTTCTGATTTGAGACTTATCATCTCTGTGTGTTATGATTTATATGTTCATTTGAAACATTATTATTATTTGTATACTATCTATGATACATTCTAGCACATTCCTAATGTCAGTCTAGCGTATATTTGTCTCAATTGACCACTTGCGAGTTTCGTTCTATAAGGAAGTTGGATTTGTAGACATCGATATTTAGCAGGATTACCAGCTAAAATACGGTTGTAGTTCATATATATATATGGTAGCATTCAAGGAGACTACAGCAGGACTCTTCTTCTTCTTACCTCTGACCAGGTATAGGCTATCCTAGTGTTTACTAGCCTATACCCCTTTGAAGGGACATTAGCCTAACCTAACAACCTTACCTAACCTATCCTAGTATTATGGGTGGGGGCTGCCGCCCCCACACCCCCGCTATTTGACATCTTTGACAGATTTTTGGTGTATTTTTCTGTGAAATCGGTGTTTTTCAAGTGTCGATAACGAAATTCCTCCATACGGACTATAGGCCTAATGAGAAAAATATGGCGAGCCTATTGGTCCCTATTTTCCCTAATAAATTGTTTCTAATACGGCGGATGTAGTGTCCTTGAAGATTATCTACAATCAATGTCTACAGCTCCAACTTCCTTATAGCCTGAAACTCGCAAGTGGTCAAATTCCTAAATTGATGTACGGTAGTGTAGGCTACTGGGTTTAGTGGTAATTATATAGGCTATCATATAATTATATTTTTGGCTAGCTGATATTAACCTGTCCAGTACCGTATATTATGTTCTGGCAACTATTAAACTATTTAAACTACACGTGCCTTCTGCGTGTCGTAAGAGGCGACTAAAGAGGTTGGGTCGGTGGGCTTGCGACCCCCACCCGGAAAAAATATCTAAGCAAAAAAAAACGAACGAACAGCCTCGGATGCGGACGGAACCAACGTTGACGAACCACGACCGACTAAGGACATGCCTTCGGACATTCTGAGAATGGCGACATGGAATGTTAGTGGCATGAATGATGGCACAAAAGAGAGAGAGGTTCTGGAAGTGTTAGTGAATGCCAGGCTGGATGTATGTGGAATGACAGAGACCAAATGGAAAGGTTCAGATGTGAGAGAGTGGGAGTGTGGAATAGGTGTGTGTGCTGGAGTGAGTGAAGGAATAGCGAGAGAAGGTGCATGTTTGTTTGTAAGTAGCAAATGGAAGGAATGTGTAAGAGAGTATGGGTCTGTGGGTTCAAGGATTGTGTGGGTGAGAATGAAAGTAGGAATACAAACGTGGGTGATTGTATGCGTGTATGCCCCGACAGAGGATATACTTGAAAGAAAGAAAGAGGAGTTCTGGATGAATGTGGAGGCGTGCCTGGAGAAGTTTGACAAGAACGAAAGAATATTTCTGATTGGGGATATGAATGGTAAGGTGGGTGATAGGAAAGTTGAGGGAGTGGTGGGAGGGTGGGGGGTACCATCAGAGGTGAATGGGAATGGTAGTGCACTTGTGGACGTATGTGTGGGGAGGAGGCTGTGGATAGCCAACACCTTCTTCCGACACAGAATGATCCACAGGTACACGTGGAAACGGATGTTGACAATGAAGGATAAGACAGTGGTGGAACGAAAGTCATTGATTGATTATGTATGTGTGGATGAACGAATGAAGAAATCTGTGATGGATGCTAGGGTGTATAGGGGTATTGGAGGGGGTCTGTCTGATCATTATGTAGTGGTAGCTAAGGTTAGGATACAAAAGAAGTGGGTGAGGAGAGCGGGAGGGAGGCGAGAGGAGGGTGGAATGGTGAGGAGGGTGGAGAGGTTGCAGGAGGAGGAAGTCAGGGAGGAGTACAGGAGAGCAGTGGAAAGACGACTAGGTGGGTTCGACCTGGAAGTTATGGAGGAAGTGGAGGAGATGAGCAAGGTGTTTAAGGATGAGATCTGTGCAGCATGTGAGGAGGTGTGTGGAGTGAGGAGAAGAGGGAGGGGAGTGAAAGGTACAGCATGGTGGACAGAAGAGGTAAGAATAGCTGTGGAAGAAAAGAAGAAAGCATATAGAGAGTGGTTGGGTAGTAGAGGGAATGAAGATTCCGAGAGACAGAAACGAGCGAGGTACGTGGAGAGTAAGAGGGTGGTGAAGAGAGTAGTGAAGGAAAGTAAGAGAAGAGTAGATGAGGAATTTGGAAGGAATCTGAGTGTAAAATGGAGGGAGAGTAAGAAACTGTTCTGGAAAGAAGTCAAGAAAGTTAGGGAAGGTAGCAAGGGAAACAGTAAGGGTGTGAAAGATAAGAATGGGAGAATGCTAGCCGAGAAGCAAGAGAGAGTCGAAAGATGGAGGGAGTACTTCAGTGAGTTGCTAAATGAAAGGAATGAAGAGCCAGCAAACATAGCTGGATATGGTATGGGAGGGAGAAGAAGAGAAGTAGTGGAGGAGGAGGTGGGGATCAGGAGGTCAGAAGTGTGGGAAGCCATGAAAAGAGTGAAGTTGGGGAAAGCACCAGGAACAGATGGAGTGTGTGGGGAAATGTTGAGGTATGGTGGTGAGATAGTGATAGAATGGGTATGGAAAATGTGCAAACTAGCATGGGAGAAGGGGAGTGCACCCGATGACTGGAAGACTGGCATAATAGTCCCCCTATATAAGGGCAAAGGGGAAAGAGGAGTGTGTGGTAACCACCGAGGAATATGTCTTCTAAGCGTAGTAGGGAAGGTATACAGTAGGGTAGTGATTGAGAGAGTGAGAGTGAGAACGGAGAAATGGATAGGCGACGAGCAGGGAGGCTTTAGGAAGGGAAGAGGATGTGTAGATCAGATTTTTACCCTGAATTGTGTTGTGGAGAAGTATCTGGAGAAGAAACAAAAGGTGTATGTTGCCTTTATGGACTTGGAGAAGGCCTATGACAGAGTGGATAGAGAAGGTTTGTGGAAAGTACTTAGAATATACGGAGTAGAGGGCAAGTTGCTGAAAGCAGTGAAGAGCATGTATGAGGGTGCAAAGGCGGCAGTACGTGTGGAGAGTGAGCAGAGCGAGTTCTTTGACCTGAATGTTGGTTTGAAACAGGGGTGTGTGATGTCCCCGTGGTTGTTTACTGTATATATGGATGGAGTTATGAAAGAAATACTATCAAGAGCAGTGGATGTTGGTGTATCGCTGAAAAGGGAGGGAATTGAGTGGAAGCTACCTATACTGCTGTTTGCGGATGATACAGTTCTGATGAGTGATAATGAATGGGAGTTGCAGGGTCTGGTAAATGAGTTTGGAACAGTGTGCGAAAAACGGAATTTGAAGGTAAATACGGGGAAGAGCAAGGTTGTGGTCTTCGAAAGGGGTGAAGTCACAGAGTGTGAGGTGAAGCTGAACGTCAACTCTTTTAAGTATCTGGGCAGTGTGTTGAGTAAAGATGGGACTATGGATGAAGAGGTGCGGGAGAGGGTACAACAGGGGAAGAGGGTTGTAGGAACGCTAAAAGCAGTAACAAGAAATAGGGTGGTCAGTATGGAAGTGAAGAAGTCCTTGCATGACAGTGTGGTAATCCCGACACTGACTTACGGAAGCGAAGCATGGACGTTGGTTGAGAGACTCAGACCAAGAGTGAGAGCAGTGGAAATGAATTACTTAAGGAGTGCGTGCGGAATTACATGGAGGGATAGACAGACTAATGAGGAAGTAAGAAGGAGGTGTGGTGTGGAGGTAGATGTGCTGGAAAGTGTGAAAAGGAACAACTTGAGATGGTTCGGCCATATGGAACGTATGGAAAGCGAGAGAATGACTAAGAGGGTGTACGAGAGCGAGGTGGAGGGACAGAGGGGGAGAGGCAGACCGAATATGAGGTGGAAGGATGGAGTGAGGAACTACATGAATGAAGGCGGTGCTGGTTGGGGGGAGGGGCATCGACTGACTGGTGACAGAGGTGCATGGGGGCGGTTCGTTCGTGGCCACCCCTTCGGGGATCACGGCGTCAGGCAATAGATAGATAGATAGATAGATATTATAGTTGTTATTTATTTTATTTATTTTGTTTATTTTGTTTTATTTTATTTATAATTTTATTTCATTTATATATATTTGTTTTGTTTTGTTCCTGTTCCCCAGGGTGTCTCTGGGACCACCCCCTAGGTCCAGAGCAAGGGCAAGGACCATAATCGAGTATTTCTATTGTTATTTTATATATATTTTTATTTATTTGATTTTATTTATTTTATATATACAGGTATATACCGTATATACAGTATATCATTTTTTCTTGTCCCCTTCCCTGTTGTGTTGTTCCTGTTCCCCAGGGTGTTTGGCCAAAGAGCCCCAAGGTATAAATATATTCTTATAATGCCAAACTATGACTATGTCATGGTGATCCCCCATTTGAATTACAAAATGCGGAACTATACCGTCATGAATCCATTATACTCAGGTCATCTGGAATCGGATAATGCCAAACTATGACTACGTCATGGTGTTCCCCCATTTGATTTACAAAATGCGGAACAATACCGTCATGAATCCATTATACTCACGTCATCTGGAATCAGATGATGCAAAACTATGACTACGTCATGGTGAACTATACCAACGTCATATGGATCCAGTGATGGCGAACGTGCGTCATGACAACCATCAACGTCAATTACGTTTTTCCTTTATTTCCTTTTCTTGGTTTCAGCATCGTAAGCTAACAACTGCCTGCCGCCATACGCCAGCCTGCCGCCATACACCAGCCTGCCGCCATACGCCAGCCTGCCGCCATACACCAGCTGCCATGTCAGACAACAGGGATACCAAGAAACGTTTGCGGGACTCCGAGCTGGAGGATGTAGTAAACGAGGTGCTGGACCTGACGACGGACGAGACGGTGAGCGAGAGTGAGTCGGACGAGTGGTCGACTGGAGATGAGGATTGGGTTTCACCTCCGTCCAAACGACTCCGCCTCGACGCCCATGCCTCGGCCGATACACCACCAGCCCCAGCAACGCCAGACGACCCACCACCACCACCACCACCAGCAGAACCAGCCCCAGCAACGCCAGACGGCCCACCACCACCACCACCAGCAGAACCAGCCCCAGCAATGCCAGACGACCCACCACCAGCACCACCAGCTGAACCAGCCCCAGCGGATCCACCACCACCACCACCACCATCCATCCCATCCACATCCCATCCCATTACATCCCATCCCATCCCATCTACATCTCATCCCATCCCATCTACATCTCATCCCATCCCCTCTACATCTCTACCAATCCATAACATCACCGATTACCTCCTACCATCACCCAACTTCCCCCAACTTCCCACGTCACCTCTTCCATCCACCTCGCGTGGCGGTGCCTCATCCTTGCTTCCAGCAGGATCACCAGCCCGCAGCCCACACCTGTTTGCTACGCTACTTGCTGTGGGCACTTTGAACACCCCGCTTTCGCATGTCATGGGAACGGTCACCCCCGCAGTGTTGTCCCCCTTCAGCGACACACCGTTGACCCCCTCGGCATTTGTTCTGCCTGAGCATCGAGCCGCAATGCGTACTGAGGTTGCTGAAGCCGCAGTGCGTGCTCAGGTTGTTGCTGAGGTGCCACGCACAGCGTTGAATCCTTCAGCAGCAATCGAGGGGCTTCTTCCCCAAAGGCTTCCTCTTCACCGTTCACTGACTGGTACAGCTGCACCAGGTTCACCAGCTCCACACCTTTCACCAGCTGGTGCAGCTGCACCAGGTTCACCAGCTCCACACCTTTCACCACTTGGTACTGCACCAGGTTCACCGGCTTCTGCATCATCTGATGCAGAAGCCCCCCCACTCAACCCCTCGACCTATCACCTATGCCACGCCGGAGGCCAGGGCCCCGTAGGGGGCCAGGTGGTAGGCCCAGGGGCCGCAGAGGTGTTCCTCGCGGTGGTCTTCGCGGTAGTCCTCGCGGTCGTGGCCGTGCTCGCAATCCTGCCCCCAATCGTGATGCCGGTTGGACCGACGCCCCCTTCGACCCCCAGCCTGATCTGTTCACAGGGACCCCTGGCATGCAGGTTCCAAAGCCGGTGACTCCTCTCCAGTTCTTCCAGCTCTTCTTCACAAGGGAGATGCTGCAATTCCTGGTATTGGAGACAAATGCTTACGCCAAGTTCGTTGACGGAGCAGCCGCTCTTTGGCACCTGTTTGGTGAGGAGGAAATGGCCAAATTCCTTGGCCTGTACTTCCTCATGGGCATCACCAAGATTCCTTCCCTGAGTCACTACTGGCGTTCAACTGTCCTTCACGACTACCCAGTATTTCGGAGAACGATGAGTAGGACTAAGTTTCTAGCCTTGTTGAAGTAGTTCCATGCTTTCAACAACAAGGCAGTCTGCAGGCAGAACAAGGACAGGCTTGTGAAGGTTCGGACGGTGATGGAATACCTAATTGAAGGCTTCAAGCTGGCATACATCCCCGCCGAAAAGCTGTCCCTTGACAAAGGTAGCCTTGGATGGAAGGGTCGCCTTTCATTCAAGGTTTACAACCCAATGAAGCCGACAAAGAACGGTATCAAGCTGTACATCCTGGCCGAGGCGTTGACTGGCTATGTGTGGGACTTTCGGGTCTATACCGGTCCGGGTCGATCTCTCCAGGAGACGGTGGAGGGTCTCACGGAGTCCTGCAGAGGCCAGGGGTACAGGCTGTACATGGACAACTATTACAACTCAGTTGACCTGTGCCAGCAAATGCTCACACACAACATCTATGTGTGTGGCACCCTGCACCTTGTACGAGGAGCTCCTAAGCGGTTGTGCGACATTGCTAAAGCAAAAGAGCTTGAACGCGATGCGACAATAGCAATGAACAACGGCTTAACCATGGTCCTACTTTGGCGAGACAAGCGCATTGTCAACATGGTGTCTACCTTCCACAAACAGGAGACCATCTCGAAGCTTGCCAGTTTCAAAGAGAAGGACCAACAGGGCAGGTGGCGTCGTGGACAGAGGGAGATCTTCAAACCTGTTTGCGTTGAAGACTACAACTTACACATGGGTGGGGTGGATCACTTCGACCAGATGGTCCAGTACTACCCCATCCAGCGAAGGACGGTCAAGTGGACGAAGAAGATCACCTTCTACTTCATCCAAATGGCCCTCTTCAACGCCCATGTCTTGTACAAGAAGTGCTACCCAAGGAAGAAGAATACCTTGCTCGACTTCCAGGAGCACATCTGTACTTCCTTGCTGCAATTCAACCCTGCAGAGTGGCCTATGTCGGGGAGGCCAGTCCACCGAGCACAAGATCTGCCGCCTGACCAGCGTGAGCCACAGAGGCATGCACGCAGGCAACGGCAACCCGGTGGACCATCTGGGTCGTCCGACGATGACCATCCAGACTCCCCAGCCCCTGCTGCTCCTGACAACACTCCACCCTCTCCTGTTGCTGCTCCTGGTGGAGGCGTTGAGAGGGCACCACGTCTCGATGTCCCCTCCCCACCACCAGAACCAGATGATGCTGCTGCTGATGCTGCTGCTCCGGGGAAAAACTATGTCCTGGTTCAACCCCCTGTGGTACTAGCACCTGATGCAGCTTCTGCTGGTGACGATGGGGAAGCAGCTCTTGAAGCTGCCAACCAACCGCCACCAGTACTGGAAGCAGCACGAGTGGTGCGAGTCCGGAGACCTCGACTTGGAGTGGTCCCAAGGCCCGTCCTATTGTTCTGAACCATGTCCGGTTGAACAAGGCCTTGGACCATACTTGGCAGAGGATTCCGGCCAAGAAGCGACTCCGTTGCTATTACTGCAAAGTAATGAACGGTATTCGCAAGGACACAAGCTTCCGCTGCACGACTTGCACGGTTGCCCTCTGCATTGACGTCAACAACTGCTTCAACCTTTTCCATAGCCACAATGCAAGGTGTCCTATAGTCAGGAGCCATGTGCAATCATTCATTCATTGATTCATTCATTCATTCATTCAATTCTCTTCTCCATTTCTCTTCTTCATTCACCTGGCTTCATTCACCTGGCTTCATTCACCCACCTTCATTCACCCATCTTCATTCACCCACTCTCATTCACCCACCGACATTCACCCACCGACATTCACCCACCTACATTTACCCACCTTCATTCACCCACCTTCATCATCAAAATGGATATAGGCCTCCTGGGGAAACCACTCTAAAAAAATAACGAGTCTAATGCAGTACCTCCTAGGGTGGCTTGGACATCTGCATATTTCTGTGGTTTGACACCTTGTATATATATATATATATATATATATATATATTTATGACATCTTGTATATATATATATATATATATATATATATATATATATTTATGACACCTTGTATATATATATTTATATATTACTTTAGTTGTGTGTACAATAGAATTATTTCTGAATTTATTACTTGAAGATAACCTGGCTTTCTTGTTTTGTTTTTTCAGTGTCAATCCAGGAGCCATTTCCCTTCTCGTTGGAAAGGGTTGTGGCCCTATCAGGTAAGTAAAATTGACAACCTTCATGACTGACATGTGTTCTATGAACATTATACAATTATTGGCAAGGAAAATTATATAAAAGTGTTGTATATTGTGGCAAAGATAAACAACTGTATAAACATTCTCATATATTTACATAGCAATAACAGTGCATGGAAACAAATGCGCAAAGCTCGCGAACCAATTACGCTATATTATTTTGGTTTTCACCATTAGAAACAGCATAATTTTCCGATGACGGTGATATAAACAGTTATATAATGTATCCGAGCAAATAAACCAACGCCGAGGTGGGGAACAGCTCGGAACCCTGCTAGCGTCGGCGGAACGGGGACGAGTGAAGCGTAAATATTCGCATTTTGGCTCTTCATTTCAAATATTCATAGGGCAAAAAGTATTTGTCGTAGGAACTTCTATTTTTTTTTATTCTCTTCAACATTATCTGCCGTATTCATACAGCCTAAATTGAGAACCATAGACATCGTAACAACAAAATAATTCGCAAATGTTATAAACCATATCATGCATTGTTACAATTTTTTTTTTCGATCACTGCTTGAGAACTGTTGAAGATAGACAATTTCTGTTTTCAGATTTGGAAAGAGGAGAAAAAATACTATTATTTGAGCAAAAATAAATATATGGTCATCACTCACAATTTAGAGCTAGGACGGTGTGAAGACAATTGCATGGGAAATAATTGTATTCCGGACTCATTTACACTTTCATATTTCAATTTTTTTTTTTTTTTTTTTTTTTTTATCATGTACTATAAATATTCCTCTTTCCATTGACATATGATACATCACAATAAACAGCATTCTGGTGGATGAAAATACAGAAAAACACAAGGCTTCGAAAACTCGCCCAGCCTGGTATTTCATGGCAAATTAGAGAAGGTCTTACCATAAGTTAGATATATAAGTTTTCGGATGCGAGAGTGTTAATATAAGTTATCTAGTAACTGTGGTGAGGGGTGAGGGATTGGGGCCGAGAGAGCAGGTGAGCAACGGTAATGGGGGGTTGGAAGCCAGTGGAGGGAGCTAAGATGGGAGTGGAGCAAGGTGAGAGACTAATTGACTCATCCTGAATATATAATTAAGTTGTTAACCCTTCCGCCTCGGCAGTCTTCTTACGCTCCGTACCCACGGAATCGGAGCGTGTTTGATGTTATCGCCATATTTTCTTAATAGCTAATCAATGGTACTAGGTACAAAGATAAGCTTAATTGGAAAATTAAGTACATACTGTTATCTTGATACTGGTGTTGACCAGTCATTGCCATGTTGTCATGTTGTGTTACGCGGTCATGAATAATATGCGCGCAGGATTATAAGAAGCCTACTAAGGTCCGTGGTGGAAGTTTGGTGTGGCGTATAAGAGGACTACCGAAGTATGGGGGTTAACATGATGTGCAATTGTGATTGCTTGGCAATAGATTAATGCTATATGTAATGTAAATGGTAACACTGGTGGTATTTGAGGAAAAGGTATATATGATAATTACTATTATAAGCCTAATGGGGAGTGGTTGAAATTAGGAAAAGTAAACTTTATCTCTCACCCTATACCCAAATAATTTGTCTGCGACAGAATATGGTTCGTATATCCCTCGTACGTCCTTCTATTGGAATTTAACCCTCAAGTAGCGGTGACCATCATATGATGCCCGTCATACGACAGACACCATTTTGAGGCTATTATGAGCGATGAGAGAGACCGGGCATTGGAGGGACGATAAGCGGGCTTCAACCACTCGCCACAGTCCCGCGGCGTACACTGCAGTCAACCACACACCTCTCTCACTCATGGGCTCTCACACACCAATACCGGCAAAATTGCCAAAAATTTACCGATTTCGCCCTTCGGTTCCACGATCGTTGCAAGATAACCAGATGTCGTACAAGGATGATTCAGGTGTCATTGGAAAGCACTATTATCTGCCTTTCATGGATATATAATAGTATTACGCTCTGGCTCTTGCTTATGCATGAAAAAGAGCATGGAATGAGGGTATTTTTCAGTAAATATAGCCGTATGGCGCTACGGTGATATACGCACGACCCCCCGCTCTTTGAGAGTTAGCTATTACATGCCGACACTCGAAGTTACAACATCATTATTGAATGCTAAAAATAAGCATACAATAATCCCTCTCAATCTTGCAATTATTTTCATAAGACGTGCTTTACCATACGTAACTACGAAACATATCTGCTTTAATCTTAATTGTGCGTTTTCTGTGTGTGTGTGTGATTGTATGTATCTATGTATCTGTAATCTATATACACACGCACTCACTATACAAAACATACCGGTATGCTTCCTATCATATCATGATAGAGTGCATTACACATAATGTACAGATAGTTTGTGGTATCAGTGGTTAAAATTGTTTACCATTGCACACACACACACACACACACACAGCTGCATCTTTCACAAATTGTTGACTTCCCCACCCACAACCACAACACTCTTGACCTTATTTTGACGGACATGGATGAGCAGTACCTCCCACCTGAACCTTTACCTCCTGTGGGACGCAGCACTCATCTCTCTGTGTTCTGGTCACCTGCCCCTACCACCTCCCATCAACAGACCCCCGTCATCCGGACCTACTGACCAACGCCAGACTCTGCAATGTGGGGGTTCAGGCAGTGGTTGGTTCATTACCCGTGGACGGAGGTTCTCACTGAAGAAGATGTTAATGCCAAATGGGACCACTTTGTATCTACCACCACTTCTTCCCCACCAAGAGGACCAAAATGCACCCCTCTGACGTCCCATGGATTACTCCTCGGATCAAGAGACTGATGCAGAATCGGAACAAGGCCTTCTACACGGACAAAAATCGCTACAAGGACCTACGCAACATTGTGATAAGGGAAATCCGTTGGGCGAAGAAGTCCTACTACCCTACAAAGATTCATCATTTAAAACAAACCAATATCAGTCAGTGGAACTCTAAAATTAAGAATCTTTGTGGCTTAAGTAGTGGGACTCCTTCGATCCCCTGTGTTTCCCATGTCCCTCGTGTAGATGCACCTGAACTGATAAATAATCACTTCTCTACCATCTGCCAAACCCTCCCCAAACTAGACCGCACCAACCTCCCTGCCTTCCTCCGATCCCCTTCCCCCCCAGTAACTGTTCAAGAATATGAAGTGGCCAAAAAGCTTTCCAGTTTCAAATTAAAAACCATCAACAACCCCAGTAGACCTACCCATGAAAATATACAAAGAATTTTCGGTGGAATTTGCCACCGATTTGCTCGATAATTAATGCCTCCTTAAGGCAAAGTAAATGCCCTGCAGACTGGAAAACTTCATACGTCACTCCAATCCCCAAAACCCCCTCCCCACATTCTCTTAATGAACTCAGAACAATTGCCATAACGCCCATCCCTAGTCTAATCTGTGAGGACTTTGTATTCACCTGGGCTTACTCACAAATCCGTCACTTGATAGATCCCCAACAGTTTGGCAACGTAAAAACCTCCTCCACCACTCACTGTCTTATTAGCTTCCTAGATTATATTTACACAAATCTTGAGAAGAGAAAGACTTCCCTCGCCCTTGCCTTTATTGACTTCAGGAAAGCATTTGACCTTGTTGACCACACCACCATCATCAACAAGGCCATAAAGTTGGGGCTACATCCTACCCTGGTTGCGTGGTTGACCGACTTCCTTAGTGACAGACGACAAGCAGTGCGATACCAAGGCTTCATCTCCACCTTCCTAGACATCACATGTGGAGTCCCACAGGGCACAAAGATGGGGCCTCTATTGTTCCTCATCTTGATTAATGATGCCCTAAAGGACACCCCATTCCACTGGAAGTACGTGGACAACTCGTCAGTCGGCATTACTGTCGATAACACCTCCCCTAACTATGACCCCCTACAAGACATCCTCGACCGTCTTCAAGCCTGGACCACAGACAATCATGTGACTATCAATCATGACAAGACAGTGGTCATGCACATCAACACTTCCGTTACCGACCTTCCTCCACCCACTGTCACAATTGGTCCTCATCCCCTTCAGCTTGTTGAGTCCACCAAACTCCTCGGAATCACTGTGGACAACAAACTGAACTGGAAGAAACATGTAACTACCACAGTCAGGACCGCCACTTACAAGTTGTTTATGCTAAGGCGGTTGAGATCCCTGGGGGCGCCGGAGAATGAGCTGAAGAGTATATATAACACCTTCATACTCCCTAAGCTCACCTACGCCTCTTCCGCCTGGTCCTCCTCTCTAACCCTGACACAACAACGTCAATTGGAGAGAGTGCAGAGGAGGGCATGCAGGATCATCCTGGGAGGCACATATCCAGGGTACGAGGAAGCTCTCACCACCCTCAGCATACCTGCACTTTCAACCCACCACTACAACACACTCAAACAATTTGCATCTAAGGTGCTTGTTCACCCACGACACAGAAACTTACTTCCACCAGACGCCCCTAGACCAACACGTGCAGCTCGTCATTTCAACACACTCCAACCAATAAGAGCAAGAACTGACAGATATAAAAATAGTCCTATCCCAACCATTGTTAATATTATCAATAATGTGTAATAACGGCCTGTCTCACCATATATACGCGCCCACCTTTAATAATGTATGCATAAGTGTGTGTGCGTGTGTGTATTAGAATATAATTATGTATGTATTTGCTTGAGTTTGTTTATGTATATGTGTATATATGTATATGTGTATCTATGTATGTGCAGTATATGTGTATGTATGTGTGCGTATATGTGTATGTATGTATGTGTTATTTATGTATATATATATGTGTCTATAGTGTATACTGTTTGTGGTTCGAGCCCGGCTGAGAGTATCAGGTGGATAAGAGAAGAGCATATATGCATGTAATGTGCATATATTTATGTATATGTATGTCTGTGTGTATGTGCTGTCAATGGTTCGAGCCCGGTTGAGAATATAAGCTATATAATATATATATGTACTGTACGTGTCTTTATATGGTCATATGCACATATCTATGTAAATATACGTACATATGAGCGAGAACATATTGCTCACTAGCGCAGCTTCTGATTATAAATCTATGCATAAGCATTATCTATTATTAAGTGTTCACGTATCTTCATCCATGTATTTCCACCCTTAACAATAGAACGCCCAGCTTTTTCACATTTCGCCTTCTATCACACACACACACACACACACACACAAACTAACACACACACACACACCTACACTACCGAGGATTAACCTCCCATTGTAGTAGGCTTTACCTGACCCTACCTGTACGGACTTGAATGCTGCACCCTCTTTACGCTTTACCTCTTTACCCTGACCCTACCAAAACAGTTTTTGTATGTATGTATGTTTGTGTGCATACGTGAGCGTATGTGTATACGGACATGTGCACACTTACTGCATGTTCTTATGTTCTTATATATGTATGTATATGTATGTGCGTACGTACGTGTATATACGTATGTTCTGTATATGAGTAAGTAAAATAAATGTGTACTGTAGATCACTTACTCTCATGGTTATTTTATGATACTTTGTATTCTGCACCTGCATCATTATTGTATTTTTTTTTTGTTTTGTAAACTGAGCTTACCATCTTCATATCTGTACATCTCATGTTCATCCACTAAATTGTAAAATGTGTATTTTCAGCTCATGAGGCTGCCATTCTTTAATAAACCGTTTATTATTATTATTATTATTATTATTACACACACACAAACACACAGGAAGAGAGAGAGAAGGAAATAATAACTTATGGATTTACCATTATAATCTAATATCTATATTGTTAATGGTTGAACAAAACAGGTGTGAATAATCCAAGAACGTATTATATAGGCCAGGGAGGCCACCCCCTGAGAATAAGCCCAGGTTGTCAGGAGTATAAAATTAAAAATACATTATATTTTTCATAAATTATCAACACACATTTAACGAGTAGATTAAGGTGTTTATGCTACAATGAGTATGTATTGTGTTTCCTCAATTATACGCACATTATATTATTTGAAAGGGTGAGAGAAAACTCCCGCATCCAGACGATTACCAGAAATATACATGTACATTATTTTCTATCTTCGGCTACCCATCTGCAAAATAGCCTATCCACATGTATTAACATGATTAGATGTTATAACAAAATTATTTTGACAAGTTACGTCATCATTCTAGCAAACTATTGTTTCCTGCTGACGATCTACACTTTCACAGCGAACTCATTCTGAAAACTGTATTATTCGGAGGAATAATTATATTAAAATGCAGCCAATATCTTTAATAATGTTAGCATTAAAAAGTTCAGGCTTCTCATGAAGATCATCAAGCTTTGTTTCTACATTTTTGAGATTGTAAAAATTATGTCACCCTGACGCATTTTCGACATTTGCTTATTACATTTGCATCTGGCACCTTATGAATTAATTTGATATGAACATTTACCGACTATAATATTCCCCTTTCAATCTGTTTGCTGCGAGCAAAGCAATAATAGTAGAAATATTGTCATAAAAGTAGGTTATGGAAAATTAACATTAAAAGTCTTCATGTGACTCTTTATACTGTGGTAATGGGGGACAGGCAAAACATAGTCTGCTATTCATCGCGCTTTCTTTTCGCACCCAAACAAAATCTGTTTCCATCGAGTAATTCAAAATGTATAAATCGTAGTCATCAAAATATCACTCGATATCTATAGTCATGAATGTTACAGAAATATTACTCTCAAAATATATTCATTACATTGTCCAATATACAAAGTATTTATGAAGTAGGATGAATAAAAGAGATTCTATTAGGCATACACAAACAAATGGCAAGCGTCTTCAAAGTAGTCCTGTTAATATTTCAATAAATAGGTATCCATGTCCTAAAAATAATAATACTATGTATAAACACTTGAGATGAACATATAAAATAATCGGCATTAGCCACTTTACTGGAAATTAGAGTATACAATTATAAACTAGTTTCAGAAGTGGCATGATGAATCATAAATTGATGCTAGTGTTCGCTAGCCATAATTGTCATTAAACAAAACTACTCGGACAGTCAACATCTCTTCCCCACTTGCCACTTGACTTACTTTGTTAAATTTTACATTTGTTATGCATTTATGTGCACATTATCAGTAATGGTGGTAGATATTTGTTTCCCACAGATGGAAATCTTAATATAATGTGGATTAAAGCCTTAATGAAGGTAAAAAGACTAGTTATAGATTGTGTGCGTGCGTGTGTGTGTGTGTGTGTGTGTGTTTGTTCGAAGGGTTGCCAACGCAACTCTAATATCGCACAACATACAACATTTCAGGTGTTTTAATCCTATCATCATACATTTTATGATATGTTTATCTTTAACAGCCATGCGTGCGTGATAATATGAGTTCCCCAAGTATCACTAAGACTAGGCCCATATAATTATATGAGTAGTACGTGTCACATCATCTAAATATTAATGAAATCAATAATCGAACCCAGGTGGGTTCGACCTGGAAGTTATGGAGGAAGTGGAGGAGATGAGCAAGGTGTTTAAGGATGAGATCTGTGCAGCATGTGAGGAGGTGTGTGGAGTGAGGAGAAGAGGGAGGGGAGTGAAAGGTACAGCATGGTGGACAGAAGAGGTAAGAATAGCTGTGGAAGAAAAGAAGAAAGCATATAGAGAGTGGTTGGGTAGTAGAGGGAATGAAGATTCCGAGAGACAGAAACGAGCGAGGTACGTGGAGAGTAAGAGGGTGGTGAAGAGAGTAGTGAAGGAAAGTAAGAGAAGAGTAGATGAGTAATTTGGAAGGAATCTGAGTGTAAAATGGAGGGAGAGTAAGAAACTGTTCTGGAAAGAAGTCAAGAAAGTTAGGGAAGGTAGCAAGGGAAACAGTAAGGGTGTGAAAGATAAGAATGGGAGAATGCTAGCCGAGAAGCAAGAGAGAGTCGAAAGATGGAGGGAGTACTTCAGTGAGTTGCTAAATGAAAGGAATGAAGAGCCAGCAAACATAGCTGGATATGGTATGGGAGGGAGAAGAAGAGAAGTAGTGGAGGAGGAGGTGGGGATCAGGAGGTCAGAAGTGTGGGAAGCCATGAAAAGAGTGAACTTGGGGAAAGCACCAGGAATAGATGGAGTGTGTGGGGAAATGTTGAGGTATGGTGGTGAGATAGTGATAGAATGGGTATGGAAAATGTGCAAACTAGCATGGGAGAAGGGGAGTGCACCCGATGACTGGAAGACTGGCATAATAGTCCCCCTATATAAGGGCAAAGGGGAAAGAGGAGTGTGTGGTAACCACCGAGGAATATGTCTTCTAAGCGTAGTAGGGAAGGTATACAGTAGGGTAGTGATTGAGAGAGTGAGAGTGAGAACGGAGAAATGGATAGGCGACGAGCAGGGAGGCTTTAGGAAGGGAAGAGGATGTGTAGATCAGATTTTTACCCTGAATTGTGTTGTGGAGAAGTATCTGGAGAAGAAACAAAAGGTGTATGTTGCCTTTATGGACTTGGAGAAGGCCTATGACAGAGTGGATAGAGAAGGTTTGTGGAAAGTACTTAGAATATACGGAGTAGAGGGCAAGTTGCTGAAAGCAGTGAGGAGCATGTATGAGGGTGCAAAGGCGGCAGTACGTGTGGAGAGTGAGCAGAGCGAGTTCTTTGACCTGAATGTTGGTTTGAAACAGGGGTGTGTGATGTCCCCGTGGTTGTTTACTGTATATATGGATGGAGTTATGAAAGAAATACTATCAAGAGCAGTGGATGTTGGTGTATCGCTGAAAAGGGAGGGAATTGAGTGGAAGCTACCTATACTGCTGTTTGCGGATGATACAGTTCTGATGAGTGATAATGAATGGGAGTTGCAGGGTCTGGTAAATGAGTTTGGAACAGTGTGCGAAAAACGGAATTTGAAGGTAAATACGGGGAAGAGCAAGGTTATGGTCTTCGAAAGGGGTGAAGTCACAGAGTGTGAGGTGAAGCTGAACGGTCAGGCTATGGAGATCGTCAACTCTTTTAAGTATCTGGGCAGTGTGTTGAGTAAAGATGGGACTATGGATGAAGAGGTGCGGGAGAGGGTACAACAGGGGAAGAGGGTTGTAGGAACGCTAAAAGCAGTAACAAGAAATAGGGTGGTCAGTATGGAAGTGAAGAAGTCCTTGCATGACAGTGTGGTAATCCCGACACTGACTTACGGAAGCGAAGCATGGACGTTGGTTGAGAGACTCAGACCAAGAGTGAGAGCAGTGGAAATGAATTACTTAAGGAGTGCATGCGGAGTTACATGGAGGGATAGACAGACTAATGAGGAAGTAAGAAGGAGGTGTGGTGTGGAGGTAGATGTGCTGGAAAGTGTGAAAAGGAACAACTTGAGATGGTTCGGCCATATGGAACGTATGGAAAGCGAGAGAATGACTAAGAGGGTGTACGAGAGCGAGGTGGAGGGACAGAGGGGGAGAGGTAGACCGAATATGAGGTGGAAGGATGGAGTGAGGAACTACATGAACGAAGGCGGTGCTGGTTGGGAGGAGGGGCGTCGACTGACTGGGGACAGAGGTGCATGGGGGCGGTTCGTTCGTGGCCACCCCTTCGGGGATCACGGCGTCGGGCAATAGATAGATAGATAGATAAGACGATTTTATTCAGAGATATGGGATACGGACGTCAGAGGATTGAGTTGGCCAGTCTTTGTCCACATAACTCCCACAGATCCTTCCTGACCTATATATAATCGTCTAATGAAAACTGGAATTATATAAGTATCATAATGCATCAAGATCGTCACAGGGTTAATTACCTGATGAATATAACCGTGACCGGTACTGGATAACACGTAAGTTTTGACACGACAGGAAATTAACTTATTAATTATCTACTATATATTCATATGTAAGCCTTATACTATATGTTTCCTATTAATTAATTAATTAATTCACGTGCGGGTCTACACAATGTTTCAATAGCATTTTCCAGACCCATTCTCATAATAACAGCTTAAGAATTATGAGACATTTTGACAACATAGTTTGGCTATCATTAGACGATCTTATGCAACTTAGGAAAGCGCTTGGCTCATCAAAGTGGAAAATTTAACTATTAATTATGTTAAATTTTATGGCAGATGGATACAAAAATATTCTATCCAAATTGATCACATCTACGTGTGTGGTGAGCTGGTAAAGAGGAGGAGCGGGTGGGTGTGGGGGCTGGGTGGGAGGGAGGGAGTCGGTAGGGTTGTTTGGTGATTTGCAATGCTATGTGGATATTTAGGTATTGACAATAATTTAGTGTCTGTATTTGTGATATATATGGCTTATAAACCATGTATCACGTGACTTTACCACTATATTCTTATCTATGAATAAGGTTGAATAACCTAACAAACTCGTTTCACATGAGGTAGACACCTCATACTGTAGTTAATTCTACATCATATACCACCAGATGCTATACTGTATAGTGCAAGATGGTGTTGCAGCTGAGGCTCGAATCCACAACACGAAATGTTGTCTAATGATGTGTTTAATACCATACTTGTTAGAGAGATAATTAAATGGTAGCCAATCCTATTATAACGAACATGAAACTTCCATAGTCCCTTTCCTATACCATTGTGCCGCCCATCGCGTCTTGTTGATATTCTTTCAAGTCCACTTCTTATTCAATTGACCGTATCATGTCCTTCCTTATTCATCGTATCTTTATTAATGGTATCTAACTTCCGTCTTTACTATTTTTGAACAGTATTGACTACGACTCCGTGCCATATGACCTTCGTCGCTTGGCGCTGGGATGTTAAGGGGAGGTATTTAGTGCGTTTCCTAGACTTCCATCTAGCTTGAAATTACACACCCTTGACCTCCTTTCAAGATAAATTTGTACATTTTTCGGTAGAAAAATGTCCTGGCCGAAGGCCGATGCCTCTTAAATTACAGGCTCGCTATCGCTCGCCAGGAAAAATCGACACCTAAATGGCACGAAAGATCTTAAAAGTGACATAAATGGGGCGAAAGTTCTTAAAATCGTCAAACTAATGGGGCGAACGTCTTAAAATCTCAAAATCAGTGGGGCTAAACATGAGGGAGAAAGGGATCCAGAAAAAAAATCCCTCAAGTGGAAATCTCCCCTTAATAGTCTTATCCCATCCAGCACCGGTGACATCCTATTAATTATATTCTGACTGCCATTACGCTATTTTATTCAGTTTAGGAAAGGCGTATACCAATTATATGGTTACCAACCATCTCGGTTGATCCTTTTAGCTACCACATATCCTGTGTAATCTTCATAAAATCGCGTTAATATTGCTGAAATATAGTTTAGAATACATCGTTGGTACTGGAAGGGTTAAATGCTTTCCACTGTGACCCATCATAATCATGGCTTCATCCTATTCACTTGTTTCGTAATATTTGGACATCCTTGTTCTGAAGGGGAGGTTTCGACTTGAGGAATTTTGTTTTCGAACTTCCTTCTACCTCATGTTTAGCCCCATTGCTTTTGAGATTTTAAGACGGTTGCCCCGTTAGTTTGGCGATTTTAATAACTTTCGCCCAATTTCTGTCAATTTTAAGACGTTTCGTGTTGATTTTTTCCTGGCGAGCGAAAGCGAGCCTGTAACTTAAGAGGAATCTGCCTTTGGCCGGGACATTTTTCTACCGAAAAATTTACATATTTATCTTGAAAGGGGGTCTAGGGGATGTAATTTTAAGCTTGATGGAGGTCTAAGCAACAAACTAGAAACCTCCCCTTAATACGTTTTACATAATTATTAGTTCAGTGTCGCGTGGCGCTAGAGTGTATTAGCCCATCTAGTATCGGTGATGTCTCGTTTATTTTATGCTGACAATGATTAGACGATTCTATTCAGTTTCGGAAGGCCGTCTACCAAATTGAAGGTTGTATACTATATAAATTGATCCCAGTAGCAGCCACATATTTGTCCTTATCTTCATATATATCGTCTATAGTTGGTAGTTAAAGGTCTATTTGAGATAGTCTTTGGCCTTTGAATCCCCACAGTTCATTTTTAAACTGTATAAAATCGTCCAAGGATAGCCAGAAAAAACTGTCAAAATGCGTAATTTTCTTCAAAAGGGTTAATTAACTATAATGAAGACCTGTATGCGAATGTATTCATTGGTAGGAAGCATATAGTATAGGGCTTACATATGAATATATATTAGGGAATGAAGAAATTAATTTCCTGTTATGTTACTAAACTAAGACATGTTCTCCAGTACGCATTACTTCATTATAAAATTAAGAATATTTTCACGCAGCCCAAGATTTAAGTCCTAAATTAATAAACAAAAATAGTTTATCGAAGGCTATATCTGATAAATCCATCTATCCTTGTTTAATATGGTTAAGGGGGTGACCTGTTTTTTATTATGTCTGTCCTTTTCTCTCTTTCTCTGGCTTGTATCTATTCGGCCCCATTCAGCCAACTATTTTAAGACGTTTATCCCCATCTAGGTGTCGAGCCAGCATTATAATTATGAAGAAACCCGGCTTCGCCGGAGACATTTTTCTATCGAAAAATTTACAAATTTAGCCTGCTGTCAAACAAAAATAAAAAATATGCTGGCTTGCTACCGCTCACCAGTAAAAAAATGACACCTGGATGGGGATAAACGTCTTAAAACAGTAGGCTGAATGGGGCCAAATGGATACAAGCCAGAGAAAGATAGAAAAGGACAGAACAAAAACAGGTCACACCCCTTAATCTTGAGGCCCAGATTACCGCTGTGATCGTTACTCGTTCACGATATTGGTGTTGGTTTAAATCAATACCATTTTACAAGCATAAGATTATATTAGCTTGTGGCAAACACAAATGAATACGTAAACCACTAGATATGTGACCTACGTATCTACTTTCATAAATTAAAGTGGTTAAACTTGACGAAGGCCTAGGGAGGAAGCTAAAAATAGGATAACAAGGTACTGTACTCCATCAATGAGGAAATAAATACGCCCATTCTCCCTTAAACGTCAAATACTTCACAACTCAATTTTTGCCAATTCAAAGATTCAAATGGATGTATACCTATTACTACTATGCCGCTACAGTTACCCACCCGTCCAATTATTAGATACTTTTACATAACTTAATTATGATATCTTATTTCAATTGTCCATTTCCATACAGCAAAATTGCTGCAATAGCCTAATACAGATCCAATTGGACGTAACGTTCTGTTATGCTCATAAGCTGAACAAATTTTGTTTTCCATTTACAGTCCAGTACAGTACATTATAAGACACTTGTCTTGGCGCAGTATGAACCCTCAAACAGTAAAACGAAGCTCCGAAATTTAAATATCTGGTAAAGTAAGTAAGTAATAAGTATTAAAGAAGAGTTAAAGGAAAAATCGATTCGAGGCAGCTTATATTAAAACATTTAACAATTGAAAACTTGAAATGTACTGTAAAATACCTACTGTACTGTACATTGTAGCCCATACATTGTGGTCATCATGTTTTTAATATACTGAATTCGAAGGTTTGATAATGCTATTCGCGGATTCAAATTGTGCCGGAATTTGTGTTTTATCGTGTGCAGAAATGACTGTGTTATGGCTAAAATTATGCATAGAGTGAAACATACCAGTAGTATTATCGAGTTATGAGTGTTGTTTGTTATGGAGACGTACTTCATTCCATAGATCAATTAACATCTAGCAATATGATATGTTGTCGTAAACATACCAACTTTAATTTCATACATATAATCAGGGAGTGGGTACGAATTCACGTCGGTAAATACACAGTACAAGTTAGAGACAGCAAATCATATACGAGATAGCTATCTATCTCTATATAAGCACTGATATATAATGAAAATACCTCAATGAAGCAGCACTGCTTTATCGTTAAGTGTTGATAATTTCCGGAGTCGAACCACATATGGGACAAGGTTTCCGCTTTCGGACGAGTTTCCCGCCAACATTTCTCAATAAATAGCCGAGATTTCCGGCAAATGTCGTCAGTTCTTGCTTAACGAAGCTACAAGAAGGTCTAATAGCTCCTTTAAAAACTTACAGTAAAGGTAACTTCGTGTAATGGTGTGTTCAAGTAATGTTGATATATCGATCGAGATTAGTTATTTGAAAATATTACGAATGTGTATATTTTATATATTTTAGTCATTATTATTGTTAATTTCAGATGTTCACCATGAAGGCAATCTTTCTCCTGGCAGTGGTTTTGGGGGTGAGTACAATTATGTTGTCTGCATTTAAAACTATGTAACATTTATTGCAGTTTACTTTCAAATTTCATAAGTCTAGTCGGGACTAGATTTCTTTTATGATCAAACCAAAAGTACTGTAATAGATTCTTGGTTGGCGCTTGTCAATTTTCAGGATGTCTGGTTAAGAATTAGTTTGCCTGACTATTAATACATAACTTCAATTTGGTGAAAGGAATTTAACTAATACAAATATTGGCTGAAAGGCTTCGAAATAATGGTTTAGTGATTTTGTGTTCTTTCCCCAGGCCACTTGTCTGCATCAACCCTACGATACCCACACTCTGACTCGAGAAGTAACTGTTGCCTTCACCAGCACATACACTGTTAAGGTTAGTCTTTAATTCCTGCTACTATCATGCTTAGTGTTTGGGAGCAATTGAAGTTTTAGTTACTTGACAAATATGCATTTTTTTATTGTTTACTTAATTTTAAACTTAAATGTGTAAGTACTTGGTTTAAATTGTTAATCACTTTATGTACTTTTAATTCAAACTTCACCCAGGAGACTGTAACTCACACCCTGCGAGAGACTAGCACCTCTGACGTTTGGATCAATGACTACACCACTAACATCGCCACGGCCACACAGTACGTTACTGAATGGGAGTTCAAACCTAACTACCCCAGGACCTACACTTCAGTCATCAGAGTCACTTCCACGCCGGTAACTAGATTTGTTTTTGGATGACTTTGTCTTGGTGTTGGTATACAGTTTCTATGTGAATTAGATTATTAAATCGATAAACTTGCGTAGTTATTTCTTAAGTTTCTCAAATTTGCATAATATTATAATATGCAGTATTTTTATAACTTTCCTTATATTTCAAATTTTCTATACAAATAATTTACACTTTTAGTGTAGGCTACTAAGCATGGCTAAACGATATTTTGTTTGTTTTGGTAATTTAGGAAATTGGAAGAATGTTTCTGAAATTAGTCTTAACCAGAGTTTTGGAAAACTTTGATTTTAAAGTTTATTAGAAATTTAAAATTATCAAACTTTATTCTAAATTTTAGAAAGTAATAAAAGTGTAAAATATTTACAATGGGTATTTTTGGATTATAAATTAATTTAATAAAAAGCTTACAAATTTTGTTTGAAGAAATCCATTCTTGTCCATACTTGTTGGTATGTTACACTTTAAAAAAAATAACTTTAATTTTTCAGGTATCCTTTGTAACTGACACTGTGGCTATCAGATCTACTCTGACTGAAACTGCGGTGTTCACCAGTTTCTTCACGGTCACTTCCACTGTGGACTTTGTTCAGAGCATCACCCACGTCGCTATTGCCCACCAGGTCAGCACTTTGAATTTGTAACCTGAATTTTTAACACTGCTTTTGAACTTTTTTAGTTTTTCTAAAAATCTGAGTATAATATTAAAAGGCTGGCTTTTAAATAAATTATTGGAAAAGTTCTATAGTCTCTAATTATGTAAAACTTACTTGGCTTTCCTAATGTTTAACCTCTGAATGCATATCAAACTCCTTCAGTCCCAGTGACTAGTTACTAGTTCCTTTGTAACTATTGTGCGATTTGATTCAGCTCTGGAAGGAAGTCTACCAATTAAAAGACTGAAAATTATCTTTTGATTCTTTTAACTTTCATTTACCCATAAACTTAATCAAATGGGCTAAATATACTAAAGCAAAGTAACCTAAGTCATGGGTAATGAAGGTTAATTATTTTATTTCCGTGCAGGTATCGACGGTGCCAGTGATTTCTACCCAGATGCTCCACCAAACCATAGTCACCACAGTCACTAGCCTCTTCACAACCACGCTCACACAAACTACGCTCAATGGACCGTAGGCGGAGTCTTGGCACCACAACTTTTGAATTTATTAATTTCTTTTGGAAAATATATTTAAATAAAATTTAAATTTATCCTACAGTATTAAATTCCAAATTATGAATTTGTCCCAACTTTAATGCTTGAAAGGTTTTGGCATCTCTAGAATCTTCGTAAATTAATGATAGATGGCTTCATAGAGCTATTAGTGGGCATACAATCTTACTGAGCTTGCAGATTCATAGTGTTCTTAAATTTCGCTTTAACTTTTCTTTATTTCTGGGTTCATAAATACTTCTAATTACTCTAAAACTGAATTATAAATTTGAAATCCACCACTATCTAAAACTTCTATCAAAACTGATAAGCCAACCACACAATCCCTTTACACTGAGAAGCTTTGGTCGAACCTGTAAACTGGTTTGGTATTTAGATCAATTCGGTGATTTTATAATTATGAAGCTTAAATCGCTATGCATACAGCAGCACTAACTTTAGTTAATGTAGTTTGTATTTCCGTATATAACTAAACCTACTTTCAGAACTAGGTCACTTAGTTTCGTAAACTAAAATCATAATTTTAAAGTTAATGTATTTCGAAATTTAAATTTGGTATTCTAAAAAAAAAAAAAAAATAAATAAATTAAGGTAATATTCTATAATCCAGTTAAGCTAAACATTGGGAAACCTTGTTCTGGGGGTGTGAGTGCCTGTAACTTAAAAAAAACCGGACTTTCGCCAGGCCATCTTTCTATCTTAATCTTTCAAAATGTAAGCGTGGCAAAATCGATCGAAGTGAGTAACTTTGTTAGCCTGTAGTAATGTCTGTCTTAAAATCTATAATGAAAATTTGTCAAGGTATGCAGATCCTCCTGGAAGGACCATTGCAAGGAAATACAATTTTAAGTTAGAATGGAAGCCAAATAATCTTAAGTTCCCCCCCCCCCCCCCCATAGTTTTGTCTACCATTAGATTAAAACTACTTTGCTTAATTTGGCTAGCTCAGTCTAGCAGAATAGTTTTTAAAGTCTAGTATTTCAAAACTGAATAATAGGGTAAAGGTTGAACTAGGCTACATGGATCCGCCAGGTTTTAGGGTTAACTCTTCCACCATAAGACTGTTTTCGCTTTGTTTTGAAGAAAAGTTATTTAGCCTGCTTAAGCCCCGTCCACACGATAGAGCTATGTCAGTCGGGCTGTGCCCCCTCGTCATCGGGCATAAGTCTGTTTAACACGCTTGTCCCCACGGCAGTGATTGACCATTTAAAGTGCCAGTGGGCAGAGTAGGTGCTCGGCAGGGCTGAGTCCGGTACGATAACTATGATCCACTACCACCATCTCAAGACTTTTCTAACTTGTATAGCCAAGCATATACCAATATGTAGAAATTTATATCTGCAGAAGCTCGACTGGAGGAAACTAGTTTGTTTCAAATGGATGCAGCTACACTTTTCAGTATACTGAAAGATTATCCAACCATAGTATTTTGCATAGAGCAATATACGAAGTACTCGAACAAGAGTACTTGCAGGTGACATTTGTAGTGAGGTTTGGGGGGGGGGGGGGGAGTAGAGTTGTTTTAGATAGTTTACTTGAGAATAATCTTTACATTAATTTTCGTAATATAAATAACTTCAATATATATGGGGACGCTCTCCATATCACCATCAGTGACTTTTAATAAGTGATGGCACGCATTATATCCTGGTTACCTTCCACCAAATTGTCCTGATTGATACCCGTATAATAAGGAACGAATGTATGTAACTCTTTCTGTACCGGCGAAGCTTTTTTTTTTTTTTTTTTTTTTTTTTTTTTTTTTTTTTTTTTACTTTATTTGAGCTATATTTAGCTCTAATATGTTATGGCCCCCTTGCCACATGACTCGTTGCCGCCGTTTGGGGGCTTCCGGGCTTGTAGGTGGGGCGGCCAAGGTTCTTGGCCGCTCTCCCTATCACCTCCAACTAATTTTGTCATGTCCTTTTCTTTCTCCTCCTTTCTAGTTTTCGTTTTTCCCTCTTCCGCTTTCTCCTGGGGCTGCCATCCGAGGCCGGTCTCCCACCCTTGAACTTTTGTGGTCCCGTCCCTCCCTTCCCTTCCGGTTGACTTCCCTGTTTGCTTCCTTCCTTTCTCTTTAACTGCTTCGGAGGTTCTAGTTTCCTTAGGGCTTCGCCTTGGTGTCTCTGATCACTGCTGAGTTGGCAGAGTCCACCTGGCGACAGGTGCTGCCGGCCAGGGCTCGCAAGGCTCGTTGCTGGAGGATAGGCACTATAGGGTTGCTTTGGGGTTTCTGACTCTCTTCTCTCTTCCCAGTGAGTGTGTCGGGTGACTACGCCGGCCCCGTTCTCCGTGGGACAAAGCTGCAGGACAAATGCCCGGGTTGTACAAGGTCCCTAGCTCAAAGCAGAGACCTGTCCCATCTCAATTGGCCGCATTCTGGGTTTCGTGGCCCTGCGGAGGTCTTTCTCCCTTTCGTTGCCAGGGGCACCTGGTAACCGCAGTATCTTCTTCCATGCTTTACCCCCTTTTCTCTTGCTATGGTGACGACTTATGCTTTTTTCCCTGTTCTTCCCTGTTTATGGCTTCTGCTTTAGTGGTTCCGGTGAGTGAGCCCCTTGTGGCATGCAGCCTGCCACTTGGGGGTCTGTTGTCTGGCTGTCAGTCCGGTTCACCGCGGGAGCACGGTGAGTCGGGGATGGTTTTGGGTGCTCTCGACCGGCCCGCTGAACTATCCCTCGGTCGTCGCTCGTCCCTCTCGTCCATTACCGTTCCGAATCCTTCTCCTACCCTTCCGTCTTCGTCACGTCTTTCTCCGCCCTCCACTACCCAGGATTTCATCTCCTCTCCTGTAGTTATTTCCGCGTCTTCCTCTTCTTCCTCTTCTCTCTCTAGTCTTGTCACCCTCTACCCTTTTCTGCCCTCCCTTCCCCGTTCTCTTTCCTCTTCTCCAGTTTCGTCCTCTTCTCGTCCTCGCTCCTCGGTCCTCCCTATGTCCTCTCTTTGCACCTCCTTCCTTTACTAAGTTTTTCTCCATCCCTGCTTCTGCGCCTCTAGCCGGTGATGACCTCCTCTTCCACCTGCGTCTCCTTCAACAGGTGGGAAAGGACGTCACCTTCCACTCCCGCCATGATGCCTCCCGTCTTGTTACCGTCCAAAACGAACTTCAGGCTACTGCTATGTCCTCTTTCGTCGATTGTTCTGGCACCCCCATCCCGGCTCAAAAAGATCAACGACTCAACTCCTGTACAGGGACTGTCCTGATCCCCGCTTCCATCCGTCTCGGGGGTCGTCCTTTCGCGGATTGCGCCGACCTCGTCAAGGACATCGTTGTCGCTCAAGACCACAAGGTGGTTAGTGTGGTGTGCTACACTATCCCTCCTCGCGACCTTCGCCGCCATCCCGCTAACATTGCCAAGATCTCTTTTGATGGACTTTCCCTTCCTGCCCATGTTATTGTCGGTGGTACTCGCCTCCCCGTGACTGCGTCTCTTCCCCGTCCACTCCAGTGTCGCAGCTGCTGGCGTTTCGGCCACCCGGCTAAGTTCTGCCGTACAGCCGCTGAGAGCCCACTCCACTCTGCCCGCGCTGTGCGCGGTCCGGACATGCCGTTGGCGAATGTCAGTCAACGTCCCAGTTCTGCCTTAATTGCCGCGGGTCTCATTCGGCCGACTCTAAGATTTGCCCCGTTCATCTGTTCGAGTCTGAGGTTGCTGTTCTCAAAGCGAGACACGGCCTTACGCTCACCGCAGCCCGCCAAGAGGCTCGTCGCTTGGGCTTCACCCCTCAGTCATTTTCCAAGACTCTGTCTCCTCCCTCCTCTTCTTTGCCTCCCTCTACCACGCCCCCCCCTTTTTCTGGTTCCTCGGTTCCTTCCACCGCCTCCGCTCCCTCCGTCCCCCCGGTCGCACCAGTTTCGTCATCTGCCTCCCTTCCTTCTACCGGTGCTTCTCCTGGATTTTCTCCTTCCTCCTCTTCAGTCTCCTCCGTTCGTCCTTCCGTCTCTTCCTTTTCTGTCCCTTTGTCTAACACTTTCTCTGTTCTCAGTCCTTCTCCTACTTCTGCCCCTTCCTCTTGCTCTCTTCCTTGTTCCTCCTCTTCTAGTCTCCCTCCACGCTCTCACCGTTCCAAGCCTCCCCCCCGTTCTCCGTCATCTTCCTCTTCTAGTCGCCCCAAATCTCCTACTCGCTCTAAACTTCCCTTCTCCTCTACCAAACGGGCTCCTGTGCTCCGTTCTTCCTCGCCCGCTTCCTCTTTTAAACGTAAGGGTGGTCTCCGTGATGTGCGGTGCTCAAGTCCCTGCGAGAAGAAGAAGAAGTCGCCTCCTTCTCCTTCTGTTTCCCTTTCTCCTCTCTCCGTCCAGTCTCCTCCTCCTCCCGTCCCTGCATCCCTAGATTTCTCCTACGAAACCCTACCTCAGATTGACGAATTTATCCGTTCTTCCCACCCACCACCTTCTACTGTTCACGCCGAAGTTCATCCTACCCCCTCTTCTCTCCCCCCTACCCCTCTCCCGCCTTCCCCTGCCCCGTCCTCTTCCTCCACTCCCCCTTCTGGCCTTCCTCCGGGCCCCCCTCCTCTTCCTCCTCCTGACCCTCCCCCTCTTCCTTCTCCTGCCCTTACCCCCTCCTTCTCTTCCCACCCGCCGTCCGTCCTTCCTCCCTCTTCCGGCCCTCCTCCTTCCTCTCCTCTTTCTCTGTTAGACCTCCCTATGCCCCCCGGTTTCCAGTCTTCCCCTTCAACGTCTTCTCCAATTCCTGCTCTTATTTCCCATCGTTAGCCTCTCTTGGCTATATTTTCCACCCACGGTGTTACCTGTTTTTTGTAAATATGTTGTATATAGTGTACGTCTTTTCTTCCCTCTTGTACGCGTCTTTTTAATCTTTTTTGTCATTATAATGTCCATTTTACAATGGAACATTCGTAGTTTTGCAGCACATCGTGTTGATCTTCGTTACCTTATCTCTAGGTTTAGCCCACTTATTATTAGTTTACAAGAATCGCGTTTATCTAATGCCCCCTCCCCAATTCCTTTTTACTCCTATATAAGTTCTCCCCATTCCCAGTATGCTACTTGCCTCCTCGTACATCTTGATGTCCCAGTGTCTCAGTTAACTATCCGTACCTCTCTTAAATGCACGCTTGCTAGAGTGTTCCTTTCCCGCTGGCTTACAGTAGTTTCCATATACCTTTCCCCCTCGATCCCGCTCGATGTTCCAGAATTAAACAGGATCCTTTCTCTATTACCTCCACCTTTCCTCCTTTTAGGGGATTTTAATTGCAGGTATTCCCTGTGGGGTGACTCTACCGTTAATACACGGGGTCGTTCCCTTGAGGCTCTGATTCGTACACACGATTTATTTCTTTTAAACACTGGTTCCTCTACGCATTTTGATAGCGGCACCCGTACCTTCTCATGTATTGACTTGTCTCTGTGTTCCCCTACACTATCCTTGGATTTTACTTGGAAGGTCTTTAATGATTACTGTGCGACTGACCACTTCCCGATTGTCCTCTCCCCTACGTCTTACTCCCCAGTGCCACGCCCTCCCCGTTGGTGTTTCGATCGTGCCGACTGGACATCTTTCGCTGATCTCGCCGTTCCGTCTAATCCGACCCCTGCTTTCCCGGACCCTGATGCCATGCTTACCAGTTTCCTGATGTTTGTGCTCCATGCTGCCTATACTTGTATTCCACGCACTACTCGGAGTATGTCTTCTAAGTGTGTACCGTGGTGGACTGCTCAGTGCACTTCGGCTTTACGCAATAAAAGAGCCAAGTGGAAGAGTTTCCGTCGGAAAAAAGGCTCTCCATATGAGCGGGATGCGTATACTCTTTTCAAACAGGCTAATGCCGTCTTCCGTCGTACAATCCGCTCTGCTAAAAAATCTAGCTGGATGTCGTATGCCTCTACTATCAACGCAGATACACCTGTTCCGCAAGTCTGGGCTCGCGTCAGGAAGATTGCAGGGAAACATGCGCCTACGCCGGCCCCTGTCCTCCATACCAACACTGGCATTGTGGGCGATCCGTCTCTGGTGGCCAATATGTTGGGACAACATTTCAGTGATGTTAGCACTGGCTCCCATCTCCCGCCCTCCTTCCAGATGCATAAACGCCGTTCTGAACTTAGGCGACTTGACTTCGTCTTATCATCTGATCAGTTTTTCAATGCCCCCTTCTCCCGGGCTGAGCTTGAGTCTAGCCTGGGAGCCTGTAAGGATACATGTGAAGGCCCTGACGGTGTCCATTACTTGATGCTGAAGCACTTATCTCCACCTGCGCTTGGCTTTCTCTTGTCCATCTACAACCGTCTGTGGTCCACAGGCTTTTTTCCGGCTGGGTGGAGACATGCCATCCTTCTCCCATTCCTTAAGCCGGGTAAGTCGGGCCATGCACCAGCAGATTACCGTCCCATTGCCCTGGTCAGTTGTGTCGGCAAATTATTAGAACGCATGGTTCACTCCCGCTTAATGTGGCTCCTGGAATCAAGAAGCATCCTGTCACCTTTTCAATATGGCTTTCGCAAGGGCCGTAGTACTTTGGACCCATTATTGAGATTGGCGACTTCTATCCGCGATGCCTTTTCGGACACTAAGTCGGTTTTAGCTGTATTCTTCGATCTTGAAAAAGCGTATGATACTGCCTGGAAATACAACATCCTTCGTACCCTTTTACGTTCTGGTGTGTCTGGCAACATGGCGGTATTCTTGCAGAACTTTCTCCGTGATCGTACTTTCCGAGTCAAGCTTCAGAATACATTCTCACGAACATACCCCCAACACGACGGTGTCCCACAGGGTTGTGTTCTTAGTACCATCCTTTTTATCCTAGCTATTAATGGTATTATTTCTTCCCTCCCTCTTGGTGTCCGTGCTTCTTTGTATGTGGACGACTTCGCTATTTACGCTGTGGGTTTGGATATCGCTGCCCTACAACATCTCATGCAGCGGGCCATTGATGCAGCTGCGCAGTGGGCTACGGCCCATGGTTTTCGGTTTTCGCCCTCGAAATCTTGTGCCGTCGTCTTCACAAAACGCCATACAGTCCCGCATCCTGTTCTTACGTTGTATAACCGCCCTCTGCCTTACAGGTCCTCAGCTCCATTCTTGGGTCTCATTTTCGATACTCGGTCGACATGGTACCCGCACATTACTTCGTTACTGACCTCCACCACCCGACGGCTTCAACTCTTACAAACCCTTAGCCACTTGTCTTGGGGTGCGGACCGGACGACTCTTCTGCGCCTCCATACAACGCTTATTCTCTCCAAGATCGATTATGGCTGCCAGGTATATGCCTCCGCTGCGCGTACAAACCTTAAGCGCCTAGACTCCCTTCACCATCACGGTCTGCGCTTGTCGCTAGGGGCTTTTCGCTCTACTCCGGTTATTAGCCTTTATGCTGAGTTGGGTGTCCCACCGCTATCATCCAGGCGGGATAAACTGACCCTTCGATGTCATCTTCGCCTTCTGCAACACAGTTCGGCTGGTTTTCCTCCCGCGGCTTGCGGCTTAGCCCCATCAGTGTCTGCTACTTCGTTCCCCGGTCGGGTCTCTGCTTTACTGGCCTCCTTCTCTTTTCCCATTCCATCGGTGCTACCCCTCCGACAGTCGGAGTTCCCCCCATGGCTACTCCCTCGCCCTACCGTTTGTACAGCTGCCCTCCCCCCCTCTAAGGCCTCTTCAACCCCACAGTTGCTTTATGCTCAGTTTACGGAACATCTGCTACGCCACTCTTCAGCCGTTCCAGTGTACACTGATGGTTCCAAGACCTCCGCCGGTACAGGGTTTGCGGTTGTGTTCCCGGACCGGACCTTCCAACGTCACATCCAATCATGTGCTAGTGTCTTTACGGCCGAGTTATTTGCTATTTTATTTGCCCTACGTACTATTTTTTGTTCACACCTGCATACCTTTGTAATTTTTAGTGACTCCCTTAGTGCTCTTCAGAGTATTCAGTCTCTTCCCGCTGTTAACCCCTTAGTGCTGGAGATTCAAGAATGGTTGTTCCGCATCGCTACTAAATTGAAGTCCCTGTCTTTCTGTTGGGTCCCGAGTCATGTTGGTGTGCCTGGCAATGAGCGGGTTGATTTTTTCGCCCGCTCTGCTATTACCTCTCACCGACTCGTGCCACGACGTATTCCTGCATCTGATTACTTCCCTCGTGTTACTCAATTACTACGTCAGCGCTGGCAGGACGAATGGACCTCCATGAGGGTGTCTGATGTCAAACTGCGTTCTGTCAAACCTTCCGTCCTCCCTTGGAAGTCTTCCTCTCATCGCAATCGTCGATGGGAGACCGCTCTAGCCCGTCTTCGGCTCGGCCACACCAGGCTCACGCATGGTCATTTGATGTCCTGTGATGTCCCCACGCTCTGTCCTTGCTGCCATATTCCAGTGTCTGTCCAGCATCTCCTGATCGACTGTCCGCGTTTCTCCAATGCCCGACGGCAGGCATTCCCCTTCATATCCTCCCTTAATCGCCCCCTTGTCTTAGCCGATTTGCTCGGAGAGTCCCCCACTTTCTCCCTCCCACATCTTATGCGGTTTCTCCTCCATACCCGTCTCCTTCAGCTTCTTTAATTAGTGTTTCCTAGTCTTCTTCTCCTCTACTCCGTCGTGCGCCCTGCCCCACAACACCTCCGATGTTTGTTTTTTTTTCCACAAAGTTTCTTTTGGTGCCACATAGTCTTTTTAGGCTTGGTGCGAATCCCTATTTTAATAATAATAATAATATTGCTCTCACCATTAATGATCAGATTTGCCACGATAAACGACAAATTTCAACCTACTTCAACTCCTTCTTCACCTCCATAGCAAACACACTTGCACAGAACCTACCTCAACCTCTCAATAAATACACGACAACAACGGCCACCTTTCGAAATTTCTACAGAGATAAAGACATACACCCAAACACATTTGGATTGCAAAATGTTACACCAAAATACACTTTTGACGAGCTGTCTAACCTAAATGTACATAAAAGCACAGGACCAGACAAAATTCCTGCCAAATTTCTACGAGATGGAGCCATTGGTATAGCAGGCCCCCTAACTCACATCATCAACTTGTCAATTAACACCAACACTGTACCTGCTGAACTGAAGGAAGCTATTGTAACCCCTCTATTCAAGAAAGGAAATAAACTAGAAGTTGGTAACTACAGACCAGTTAGCATATTATGTATTGTATCTAAAATCCTTGAAAGAGCGGTATACACCCAAATTGAACACTACCTCAAACAAAATTATCTATTCTATAAGTTTCAATCAGGTTTCAGATGCATGTACTCGACAGACTCCTGTCTCATCCACTTAACGGATCACATTCGTAAAGAAATGTCTAAAGGTAACTACACCGGTATGGTTCTTCTTGATCTACAAAAAGCGTTTGACACAGTAGACCATGATATCCTATGTAATAAACTACAAGCAATGGGCATAGGATCTGTGAACTGGTTTAAATCTTATCTTAGTGGTAGAACCCAAAGAGTCAAAATTGATGATAATATATTATCTGATCCTATGCCAATTAACTGTGGGGTCCCGCAGGGAAGCATCCTTGGTCCCTTACTCTTTCTCTGTTATGTGAACGACATGGAACTGAGCGTCTCATGTAAATTATTACTGTATGCAGACGACAGCGTGCTCCTGGTTTCAGGAAAAGACCCAATAAGTATTGCCGCTTCACTTTCCAAAGAACTAGAATCATGTAGTGAATGGCTAGTGGACAATAGACTATCTCTTCACCTGGGCTAGACGGAAGCCATCTTATGTGGAACAAAACGCAAACTGAAAGACATTGTGGGCTTCTCGGTCAACTGTAATGATATTCCTATAACAACAGTGTCACAAGTTAAATATCTCGGACTAAAACTGGACGCGAGTTTGTCAGGTGAAACAATTTTGGAATCTATCCTGAGTAAGTGTAGAGCACGTATAAAATACCTGTATAGACAGGTGGGATGCTTGCCCGTGGCGACCAAAAAGACCCTCTGCGAAGCGCTTGTTCAATGTCATTTTGACTATTCTGTGTCATCCTGGTACTCTGCATCATCTAAATCAGCACAGCACAAACTTCAGGTCACTCAAAATAAAATGGTTAGGTTCATGCTGAACCTAGGACCCAGATCACATGTTGGCCAGGAACAACTTCAGTCACTAGGTATGCTCAATGTCGCTGACAGGGCCAAACAAATCAGGCTCACTAATGCCTTCAAAATTTTCTATGACAGAGCTCCAGAGTACCTAAAGAATGATTTTGTTAAAGCAAATGAGAGGAGTGGACATAATACAAGAAACAGGATGTTTAATTTTAAGGTCCCGAGAATCCAAGGACAGGGTAAGCAAACATTCTTCTTCACCGCCATCAAAGACTGGAACGACCTACCCCAGTCAGTCCGTGAAAAGAGAACACTGTATTCCTTCAGACGTAGCCTGAAGGAACACCTGAACCGGACAGCTGCGAGAAGGGAGCACCAAGCTTATGTCTACTACTAAATGCGACATAAGAGATAGACAAACCAAACTGAAATGATTACTGATTACGGATTACTGATATTTACTATAGGATGTAAGGTATCTTAAAATAACCCCCTAGAAATACTTTTTCTAAAGTATCCATTTCTTTATCCTCCCCATTTTTCCCCAGCTAACCTAATCCCACAAGGACCCCAATGGAAATACGCCTAACGGCCTTATTGGGCTATCCTTAGTTGGAATTATGCAAGGCTGGTACATGTCATATTTGTAACAAACTATGTGGTACCAACTCTGTAAATTGCTAACTGAATAAATATTATTATTATTATTATTATAAAGCAGTTTGCCTCACCCATACATTATACAACTCGCGGGCTATATCTCCGATTTTGACCATCCAAACGCTGTTTTCACTCGTTTTATTGTTGTTTCAGGTTAATACCTTTATAATCAACCCATAATAGGCGCATATGGATAATTATTAATGCTATTAATGGTACAATGAATATTTTAGTGACGGAAACACCTCAAATACGTCAGCACAGGGGGACGTTTTCAATTACCCCCATGCGCACTTGTTAGGTTAAGCGTTGTTTCACATAGCGATTTCGATTAGTTATTTTGTCTTTTTACTGTGTTCATATATGTTTTGGTTTGTTTATTTTGCAAGTTTTACATTATAATATTTTCCCAATTGTTTCATGCCTCATTGAGTACAGATGAGGAAAGATTTTTTTTTTTTTTATAATACCTTTGTGTCTTTATTTGGTTTGTATATATTGCAAGTTATATATAATACTGTAATTTGTAATGAGTTGGTGGGATAATTATTTTGTTAAATTTGACCACGTCAGAAATTAATCATATTTAATACATGCCCCCTGGGGGTTAGGGAATAGAATATGCCCCACGTGCCTTCTGCGTGTCGTAAGAGGCGACTAAAGAGGTTGGGTCAGTGGGCTTGCGACCCCCACCCGGAAAAAATATCTAAGCAAAAAAAAAAAAACGAACGAACAGCCTCGGATGCGGACGGAACCAACGTTGACGAACCACGACCGACTAAGGACATGCCTTCGGACATTCTGAGAATGGCTACGTGGAATGTTAGTGGCATGAATGATGGCACAAAAGAGAGAGAGGTTCTGGAAGTGTTAGTGAATGCCAGGCTGGATGTATGTGGAATGACAGACCAAATGGAAAGGTTCAGATGTGAGAGAATGGGAATGTGGAATGGGTGTGTGTGCTGGAGTGAGTGAGGGAACAGCGAGAGAAGGTGCATGTTTGTTTGTAAGTAGCAAATGGAAGGAATGTGTAAGAGAGTATGGGTCTGTGGGTTCAAGGATTGTGTGGGTGAGAATGAAAGTAGGAATACAAACGTGGGTGATTGTATGCGTGTATGCCCCGACAGAGGATATACTTGAAAGAAAGAAAGAGGAGTTCTGGATGAATGTGGAGGCGTGCCTGGAGAAGTTTGACAAGAACGAAAGAATATTTCTGATTGGGGATATGAATGGTAAGGTGGGTGATAGGAAAGTTGAGGGAGTGGTGGGGGGTACCATCAGAGGTGAATGGGAATGGTAGTGCACTTGTGGACGTATGTGTGGGGAGGAGGCTGTGGATAGCCAACACCTTCTTCCGACACAGAATGATCCACAGGTACACGTGGAAACGGATGTTGACGATGAAGGATAAGACAGTGGTGGAACGAAAGTCATTGATTGATTATGTATGTGTGGATGAATGAATGAAGAAATCTGTGATGGATGTTATGGTGTATAGGGGTATTGGAGGGGGTCTGTCTGATCATTATGTAGTGGTAGCTAAGGTTAGGATACAAAAGAAGTGGGTGAGGAGAGCGGGAGGGAGGCGAGAGGAGGGTGGAATGGTGAGGAGGGTGGAGAGCTTGCAGGAGGAGGAAGTCAGGGAGGAGTACAGGAGAGCAGTGGAAAGACGACTAGGTGGGTTCGACCTGGAAGTTATGGAGGAAGTGGAGGAGATGAGCAAGGTGTTTAAGGATGAGATCTGTGCAGCATGTGAGGAGGTGTGTGGAGTGAGGAGAAGAGGGAGGGGAGTGAAAGGTACAGCATGGTGGACAGAAGAGGTAAGAATAGCTGTGGAAGAAAAGAAGAAAGCATATAGAGAGTGGTTGGGTAGTAGAGGGAATGAAGATTCCGAGAGACAGAAACGAGCGAGGTACGTGGAGAGTAAGAGGGTGGTGAAGAGAGTAGTGAAGGAAAGTAAGAGAAGAGTAGATGAGGAATTTGGAAGGAATCTGAGTGTAAAATGGAGGGAGAGTAAGAAACTGTTCTGGAAAGAAGTCAAGAAAGTTAGGGAAGGTAGCAAGGGAAACAGTAAGGGTGTGAAAGATAAGAATGGGAGAATGCTAGCCGAGAAGCAAGAGAGAGTTGAAAGATGGAGGGAGTACTTCAGTGAGTTGCTAAATGAAAGGAATGAAGAGCCAGCAAACATAGCTGGATATGGTATGGGAGGGAGAAGAAGAGAAGTAGTGGAGGAGGAGGTGGGGATCAGGAGGTCAGAAGTGTGGGAAGCCATGAAAAGAGTGAAGTTGGGGAAAGCACCAGGAACAGATGGAGTGTGTGGGGAAATGTTGAGGTATGGTGGTGAGATAGTGATAGAATGGGTATGGAAAATGTGCAAACTAGCATGGGAGAAGGGGAGTGCACCCGATGACTGGAAGACTGGCATAATAGTCCCCCTATATAAGGGCAAAGGGGAAAGAGGAGTGTGTGGTAACCACCGAGGAATATGTCTTCTAAGCGTAGTAGGGAAGGTATACAGTAGGGTAGTGATTGAGAGAGTGAGAGTGAGAACGGAGAAATGGATAGGCGACGAGCAGGGAGGTTTTAGGAAGGGAAGAGGATGTGTAGATCAGATTTTTACCCTGAATTGTGTTGTGGAGAAGTATCTGGAGAAGAAACAAAAGGTGTATGTTGCCTTTATGGACTTGGAGAAGGCCTATGACAGAGTGGATAGAGAAGGTTTGTGGCAAGTACTTAGAATATACGGAGTAGAGGGCAAGTTGCTGAAAGCAGTGAAGAGCATGTATGAGGGTGCAAAGGCGGCAGTACGTGTGGAGAGTGAGCAGAGCGAGTTCTTTGACCTGAATGTTGGTTTGAAACAGGGGTGTGTGATGTCCCCGTGGTTGTTTACTGTATATATGGATGGAGTTATGAAAGAAATACTATCAAGAGCAGTGGATGTTGGAGTATCGCTGAAAAGGGAGGGAATTGAGTGGAAGCTACCTATACTGCTGTTTGCGGATGATACAGTTCTGATAAGTGATAATGAATGGGAGTTGCAGGGTCTGGTAAATGAGTTTGGAACAGTGTGCGAAAAACGGAATTTGAAGGTAAATACGGGGAAGAGCAAGGTTATGGTCTTCGAAAGGGGTGAAGTCACAGAGTGTGAGGTGAAGCTGAACGGTCAGGCTATGGAGATCGTCAACTCTTTTAAGTATCTGGGCAGTGTGTTGAGTAAAGATGGGACTATGGATGAAGAGGTGCGGGAGAGGGTACAACAGGGGAAGAGGGTTGTAGGAACGCTAAAAGCAGTAACAAGAAATAGGGTGGTCAGTATGGAAGTGAAGAAGTCCTTGCATGACAGTGTGGTAATCCCGACACTGACTTACGGAAGCGAAGCATGGACGTTGGTTGAGAGACTCAGACCAAGAGTGAGAGCAGTGGAAATGAATTACTTAACCTGTTAAGCGCTAAATAGCCCTAGGAGCTAGGGTAGTTATTTGTGTATTTCTAGCCTTGGATTCTGACAGAATTAGTTATATTTACAATATAGACCATTATTTGTTTTCGGTATGCTTTTATTTTACATATATGATGTATATATGAACCTTCAAGAGTGCTAAAATAAGTGGGAAAAGCATTTGGGTGGTGAAAACCGAAGATATTGGCCACCCGGTCGTAATGTCAGGCGAGAGAGAGCTGCAGTCAACCCTCCTCTCTCGCTGTCTGTGAGGTAACTGAGGGCGGCGGGGCGGTCTGGGCTGGTGTGTGTGTGGTACATATCGATCTTTTCTGCAACCCACTTGTACTACATTATCGCGGGAGAGAAAAATAACCGATAAATGATGATAATAAGAGGGAAAATAGGTGATAATTGAGGAGGGGAGGGAGGGGGGAATAAGGTGAGGAAGGAGGGGAGGGGGGTGGGTGAGATTTACATGGATGAGTACTGGAGGGGAATTATCTCACCTAGAGACAATTTTTTTTTTTTTGATAGGCCCTTTTTTTTTTTGGAAAGCTTTTTTTATGGTCCTGCTTCCGTGAGGCCTATCGCGTTCCCTATAGGAAGCCTTCCGTGAGGCCTATCGCGCTTGCCGGGTTAAGGAGTGCGTGCGGAGTTACATGGAGGGATAGACAGACTAATGAGGAAGTAAGAAGGAGGTGTGGTGTGGAGGTAGATGTGCTGGAAAGTGTGAAAAGGAACAACTTGAGATGGTTCGGCCATAATTATGGAACGTATGGAAAGCGAGAGAATGACTAAGAGGGTGTACGAGAGCGAGGTGGAGGGACAGAGGGGGAGAGGTAGACCGAATATGAGGTGGAAGGATGGAGTGAGGAACTACATGAACGAAGGCGGTGCTGGTTGGGAGGAGGGGCGTCGACTGACTGGGGACAGAGGTGCATGGGGGCGGTTCGTTCGTGGCCACCCCTTCGGGGATCACAGCGTCGGGCAATAGATAGATAGATAGATAGAATACAGGCCAAACTACAATAACCTCAGTTTGTTAATAAGGGAGTTTAGCTGGAAAACACAACATACAATAACACACCGTTTATCCAAAATTCGTACTTTACATCCAAAATTTTCAGTTAACCATCAACAGTCAGACTTATTTTGGGATGGATGTAGATTCTGGGCGTATGGTCGTCATTGTTTACATAGGACGATCGCCGCGGTTAACTTCGCGTATATTTTGATGGCGATTTTTTTTCTCGGTTAGTTGCCCCCTGCTGGCAATATATATGATGATGACAATATGTCATGGGGGTGGGGTGAGGGGGGGCAAAGCCCCCCTCAACATATTGTATGCAAAGGCAGTCAAAATAGACGGGAACATGATGGCAAGCGTCCGACGCCGCTCCGCGTAGTGTAAACAAGGCTGGCGGTACGCCCGAACTCTACATTCTACCCCTTTTTTCTTATTTCAAAGAATCAAAGAGAATCGGGATCCATCCGAAATTTCAAACTCCCGCCTGGTGAAATTTATGGTTCATCCGCCAGATGTCATACTAGGTAGCTTCCTCATTCCGCTTTTGTTTCCATATCGAGCGTTGGTTGTGCTTAGCGTCTGAAATTGTATCACTGAATATCTGTATAATGGTGCCTCCGAAAACACCCACGGCATCAGGAACGAAGAGCAAGAGATTTTTTCTTACGCTTACGCAGAAAATAGAGATATGTAAGAAGATGGAAGCTGGTCTTAGCAGGGCTGTTTTATTGCACGAATACAACACTGGTTCTACGACTGTATGACAGGCTGTTCGCAGGATCCCCTCAACTTATTCTGTATCCCATGGCAAACGGTTATGGCCAAATACAGCTTATTTTTCTCATTTTATCCTCCTCATTTTCCCTGATCTTCATAGCCCTCCCCACTAGTGAAGTTTTAGATTGTTGGATAATGGGTAAATACTAATTTCAGTTTGTCAGTATAAGAGAACACTGTAGCTGAAAGAAAAACATAAAAAAGAAAAGAAATAGTTGCTGAAATCACTGTCGGTCAGTCCTCACCCAGTAGAGAAGCCTTTTGTTGTATCAGAATAGCCTATATCACGTTTCTTGAACACGTGACATAACAATATGTATTTTAGGTCACGTATGGGATATAATTTTCTAAGTGTTTTCTATACCAAGAAGTATTTCACCGCTGTACATGTCTTTACCGCTGCAAATTAAATTATGTTGCATTATAATTTGTGGGTTAAACATGGTTGGAAGTAAAAATGGCGGCTATCTTGGATCAGCTGAGAAATGATATTTTTCACTTTTTCACCTTAAATGGAGTGAAGTGTCAATCGCAAAACTAATAAGGTTATTAGTTATGCAAATATTACCCTCTGGATTGATTTTTGGATGGCATATACCTTTTATTCAATACAGTAGTAGGCCTATATAAAGTTCCATTCCTATATTAGTTTCCAGATATAGGCCTATGCTTACATAATTAAAAGCAGGTTAGGTCCTCGAATTTTTATGAGTGACTGTACGCCATTCTGGTATATAATTATCAAACGACGAGTGATACTGTAATTTCGAGTATGTGGATTTCGACCCAAATGCCAAACTACCGCTATATATCCTAAATACTAAACTCAGCTAACCTGGCACAAATCCTGACCCCTTAGCATCTTATAGCTTAAAAATCAAGAGACAATCGAGCTGGCAATTATATACTGTAAGGGTAGACCAGTTAAATAGATGTGTGGATTCCCATATGGGTATGAATAGGAACTGCCTCATGTGGGCCGCATGGCCATATGCAGTTTCCCGCGATCTCATTACCTTATGTTCTTATGTAATTGGGGTTGGGTGTGACAGGGATCTGCCTTGTGTGGGCCGATCGGCTCTTTGCGGACTCCCAGTTTCTTATGTTTTTATGTTAAATTACAGCCTGTTTACTATAGCCGTTTCTGATATATAAATTGAGAAGCTATGGATCAAAATTAAAGTTAGCTGACACCAGGTAACTGTCTTGATAGCGTAATGCATAAGTGCGCGGAATATCGGTGTGAGTGTCCTAAGTTCGAGTCCTTGGAGTGCCACATGTATTTGTTGATTTCATTAATTGAGTTTAGAAGTGAAGTTGGTTGGTGAAAAAATATAATATGTATTGCCGAATGTATATTATGGGTATGCATGTATTTGAGTGCAAAAGAGAGGCTAATGGTAAACTAGCATGGCGGAGAACAGGTGATCTGTTACCATAGGAACTCGACCCACGTGACTTCACCTCACCTCAGCCAGCTGGACTCAGGGTTACCAAATCTAGTCCGCTAGATAGTAAATACAGGCCGAAAATCGCTAGAATGATGCCACAATCTCTAGAATATCGCTCTAAAATGGCTCAAATATCGCTAGAATATAGCTCTAAAATGGTTCAAATCCATGCTGCTAGATGTAAAAAAAATTGCCGCTAAATCGAAGTAAATATCTCAAGATCTAGCAGGAAAGTAGCTAGATTGGCAACACCAGCTCTAGCCTCGTACAGTCGTACTGGGCCATTCACTCATTCAGTCAGTGTTCGTTCCTCCGGCGTAGTGAGACATTGCCCTCCGCCGTTGGGCTAGCGGGAGCATGGGGTCATTACTTTTACGTACGGATTTATTGGGCTTTGGTTAGTGAAATTATACAAGTGAAAAGTGTGCGCCGCGGGGCTGATATTAAAAGTGAGGCTCAACCTTTGTGTTATTCGTGCTTTGAAAATTAGGCTAAAGTACCGGTAGAGAGTGAATAGTGCACGTGTTTATAACCTATACATCTCAGTAATTAGTGATTGAGAACATATTTTAACAATTACCATATATTTACTAGTGAAGTGTAAATATGCATAACGAATACCATAGCTGGATCCATAGATAATGTTACTAATTATGTAGGGAGAACATATTTAATGGAGATGAAACGCAGGTGGCAGTGTAGTGATTTAAAATGAATGTTCAGTGTTCTAATCCGAGTTTGATTTAATAAAGTGGCAATGAAGTGTGCGAATATATAAGTGGATAAATGAGGCTCAAGTGGAGTAAATGATATGCTAAGTGAGCTAGGAGTGATCGTGTTAAGTGGTAAATATCCATCAAAGCTGCCGGCTCAACAAGCAAGCATTATGGTGGAGGAGGACGTGACCGCAGACGACATAATTAAGGTAAGACCACGTGGACTCCCGACAGTATAGCCTAGCCTCATATTCTGTTTTATATATATATAGCCTAGGCCTAGCCTATTTTGTTTTCATCTGACGGTAAATTGAAAAGTTCCCATTAAGATTTCTCCATTAATTTGAAAATTCTGTAGTCAAATATGGTGTTAATTATATAAACTTGGTCTTAATAATTATGATGCAGTCATAGTAGATTAATATTTTCCCATCAAGTATCGATAAATCGCAACTAAGGGATTCTATTTAGGCTACCATCAGCTGAAATAGAACAGACTAGGCCTAGCCTATAGTTCATCGCCTGATGGGGGTGAAGACAAATTGTTCCAGGTAATCTCAGGCGTTTTTTTTTTTTTTTTCTCTCAATGTAGCCTAAAGGTTGGCGCCGTTTGTACTGTCATTAGGCCTATCATGTCAAATGTTCTATCGCCTATATATATATATGGTACCGGACTACCGGTAGACTAACACGGGCAGCTATTATTTTGAGACTACAGTAGGCCTAGGCCCTACTGCAAAACCAAATAGGCCTAGGCGTACAATAGCTATCCTTTAAGTTCAAGGATATACGGTAAGTTATTGGATCTTTGTTTTTTTAATAATTTAATTAGGCTAACCCTTACTGTACCGGCGACGTCTTTTTTAATTATATTCTAGCTAGGCTAGGCCTATATTTAGACGATTTTGTGCAGCTCGCCCTGAAAATAATCGACACATGAAAGGAGTGAAACGTCTTAAATCGTCAAACTAATGGGGTGAAAAAGACCTTCGGACCAGAGAGAGTGGAGACTCGTGCTAACTGAGAGACACACGACCCGCGGGACAAAAAAAAGGTGGTGTCAATATTAACTCTGGGATAGGTTCACTTCCGGTAAAACAATGGTCCACAAGTAAAACGGAAAACACACCCTTTTATCCCGCTTTCACCCAAAATTGTAATTGTTTTCCAATTGTTTGTGTGTTATGTTTACCGTTCACACATTATCGTACTCATACTCTCTGTTTTACCCTTATCACACTTTAACTGTCTTGATAGCGTAATGGTTAGTGCGCGGAATATCCGTGTGAGTATCCTAGGTTTGTATCCTTGAAGTACGGTACCGCAAGTACCGGTACCGCAAGTACCGGTATTCATTCGTTTAATTGATTTAATTAATTAGGGTTTATTGGTAAGTTAATTTGTGGGTTGGTTATTATTTAGTTTGATAATTATCCCGAATAGACTCGCAGCGTTATTATACATAATTTATTAGGGAAAGTGAAGCTCTATGGAATCCTTATAATATACTCGCATAGATTCCGTTGTGGTAGAATAGTTTTGATAAGTTTTGTAACTCAAGATTATGTCGATAAAAATAGAGTCCCGCGCGTAAACAAACTCTTCTTCTTCACTCCCTCAATCTTGAGAGCTCCGCTACGGACGTGTTCGCAATGGAGTACACTCGCTACGGTAAAGTGTTATGTTTTACAAAGATGTTACTGTATGTCTAATATACACATTTGCAACATTACATTGTGCTTGTATTTATGTTTCATAGTTTTCCCGCTATTTGTTCAATCCTTTCTGGCATTTTTCTTTCCCATTTCCCTTGTAGTTTTAGTATTATTACATATATTTGCTCTTGCGCACGAATCGGCGCATATTGTTGCCATTCCTTCTCTCAGCTGACAGAAACGTCAAACAGCCCGGCAGATTTGTAACTGTCATGGCCGCTTGTGCAGGTTGTAGTCTCTCCTCTCAGAAATTGGGGGACATTTTGCGAACCAAGGAAGCTACATGGGATTTTCTTGTTCAGCATAAGTTAGTCTTGGCAACTGGTAAGTGTAGTACATGTGGCAGTGAATTGCAAGTGAGTGAAAATAGACAACAAAAGAAGTTTAGATGTGACAAACAGAATAAAGAATACGTTCACCATGCACTCAGGGAATCACGATGTAGGTATAATGTTAGTGCTGTGAAAGACACATTCTTTGAAAATGCCCACATCCCCAAAGTCCTCAATATTGTGTATTGGTTCTGCATAAACAAATTACCTTATCAAGATGTAGTCCTTCAGTGCGATGTTGGCCTCAGTACGTTAGTTGACTGGTATTAATACACCAAAAATCTGTCTAAAGATGTCAAATAGCGGGGGTGTGGGGGCGGTAGCCCCCACTCATAATACTAGGTTAGGTTAGGTAAGGTTGTTAGGTTAGGCTAATGTCCTTTCAAAGGGGTATAGGCACCCATAATACCAAAAAGATGTCAAATAGCGGGGGTGTGGGGGCGGCAGCCCCCACCCATAATACTAGGTTAGGTTAGGTAAGGTTGTTAGGTTAGGCTAATGTCCTTTCAAAGGGGTATAGGCACCCATAATACTAGGTTAGGTTAGGTAAGGTTGTTAGGTTAGGCTAATGTCCTTTCAAAGGGCTATAGGCACCCATAATACTAGGTTAGGTTAGGTAAGGTTGTTAGGTTAGGCTAATGTCCTTTCAAAGGGGTATAGGCACCCATAATACTAGGTTAGGTTAGGTTAGGTAAGGTTGTTAGGTTAGGCTAATGTCCTTTCAAAGGGCTATAGGCACCCATAATACTAGGTTAGGTTAGGTAATCACACACGAGTGAAATTTCTGTCACCATTCCTGCCTGGTCTATTTCATATATCGGGAAGACGCCACGACTGGGCAAATACTCTGGCACAACCTCGCTACAACACCTATTGTGCTACACTCTAATTAGCTGCGGAGATGTAGAGACCAACCCCGGCCCTAGTTCAACGTTGAAGAAACCTCACCACCAAACAAGTAAGGCAGACACCGACATTTCAACAGTCCCTAGCAGTAAAATTCGTTATAACAAACTGGGCCAGCAGGCACCCAAGTCTCCCGTCACGCTCCAACTCACAACCAAGACCGCAGGGCAACCGCCAGCACAGTGCCAACATTCTACCTACTCAACATTACCCTCAACTGTATCATCACTACCACAGATATCGGTGACCCAAGTAACACAACATGCAACCAGAACACCCAAACAAACAGGAAGCTCTAGCAAACACATCGACAATGAAGTACCGGTAACAGCAACAACGGCCAAGAACAAGGACATAAAACAACAAATACAGGTAGGGGTGGGAGGGGGGCAAGGGGGAGCCACAACCTGTCCTCATCTCACGCGCTCACACACCATCAGCCGCTCACGGCGCACAGCTGATCACCACACCGCCAGACGTACGATGAACAGTAACAGGAAAATATGTATAGTGTGCGATATTGGATTCAACAAAAGGAGTACAACGTCACAATGTAGTAGTTGTAATGAAACAGTACACGATCGATGTACTTACATTACTAGCAGAAAAGAAGTGGAATGCGATAAATGTAGGGAAATAGCTATTAACCCGGGAGCTGCGGGAAGACTCTCTGGAGTAAGTAAAATTAAAAATCAACTTTTGACATCAACATTTTAATTTTTTTTATTTTTATTTTTTTTTTATTTTTTTTTTATTTGTCCCCTGGGCCATGCAAAATCTCAGTCCTCTACCTCCCCTCCTTCCCCACTTTCCTCCTATCCCTCAGTTATCACCTATTTTCCCTATTATTCCCTTATTCTGAGGTATATTTTCGTGCTAACATTAGCGAGTTGCAAGCAGGGTGTTGTCATCACTGATAGCAATCGAGTGCAAGAGAGAGAGAGAGAGAATATCGATCGACTGTGTCGCAGTGGCCTTGGGGAAAATTGGCGGGAAGGTAGCTTGCCTCACCCATACATTATACAACTCGCGGGCTATATCTCCGATTTTGACCATCCAAACGCTGTTTTCACTCGTTTTATTGTTGTTTCAGGTTAATACCTTTATAATCAACCCATAATAGGCGCATATGGATAATTATTAATGCTATTAATGGTACAATGAATATTTTAGTGACGAAAAACCTCAAATACGTCAGCACTTCAGAGGTTAAGGGTCCTAAAATCATTTGTGAAATATGTGAATCACTCATAACAAGAAAACAAAGGATCATAAACTGTGTTAAGTGTAAAACTGTAGCTCACATGAAGTGCATCTCTAAGAAGACCAACAGTGAAGAACGGGAATTCCTATGCAACATATGTGCCTTGCATTCATTACCGAATATTAATGTAAATGAACCAATTAGTATTAACAACTCAGAATCCAGCCAGGACACATTCAAAATCAAAGATGAATACAGAGTGTTCACCAACAAAGGGCTCCATCTTATCCACATTAACGCCAGATCAATGTACCATAAATTGTCAGAATTAAACTTGTTAGCTAATAAGGCCAAAGCTTCAATAATTGCAATCACAGAAACCTGGCTGGATTCAAGTATAAACGATGGTGAAATAAACATTCAAGGTTTCAATATGGTTAGGAATGATCGCAATAGGCATGGGGGAGGAGTATGTCTGTATGTAAAAAACAACCTCACACACACAACCAGGACCGACCTCCATGTAGAAAATCACGAAGCTCTGTGGATCGATCTACGCCTGCCGAGGACAAGACCCATCACAATTGGGGTATGCTATAGGCCACCAGACGACACACAATTCTTGACCAAATTTGAACGAACGTTGTCATCGCTAGACCCTCGGAATGAATCCATCATACTAGGGGATTTTAACCTGTGTTACAAACAACGAAATGATAGGCTTGTACGAGAATATAGGCATATACTGACAATGCACAATCATAAACAACTCATCACAACCCCCACACGTATCTCTGAGAACACTGCCACAATAATAGACCACATAAACTGTAACAGAGAGGACAAAATATCCCAATCAGGGGTTATACAGACTGGGATAAGTGATCACTTCGTCACATATTGCACACGAAAAACCACAAAAATTACCCTAGAGAATCACAAGATTATCAAAACAATGTCACTCAGAAACTACAATAAAGAAACATTTCTGGACATTTTATGGAATACAGACTGGTCTCCAGTGTTTGGAAGTACAAACGTTAATGACGCATGGGTTGGCTTCAGAACCATCATCACAAACATTCTAGACGAAATAGCTCCTCTGAAAGACATACGAATTAAAGCAAGGTCAGACCCATGGATCAACAATGACATACTACACCATCTGGAACACAGAGACAATCTGTTAAAAAGGCTAGCGAAACATAGACAGGATCAAGGTCTGAAACATGAGTTCAACAGGGCCAGGAATAAACTAAGTAGGAAAATAAAATCAGCGAAAACTAATTATTTTCACAATAAGGCAGAGGAATATCAGAATAACCCAAAGAAACTATGGAGGCACCTAAAAACAACAGGCTACAGCAACAAGACAAGGGATTCGTCTAACACTAATATTGCTCTCACCATTAATGATCAGATTTGCCACGATAAACGACAAATTTCAACCTACTTCAACTCCTTCTTCACTTCCATAGCAAACACACTTGCACAGAACCTACCTCAACCTCTCAATAAATACACGACAACAACGGCCACCTTTCGAAATTTCTACAGAGATAAAGACATACACCCAAACACATTTGGATTGCAAAATGTTACACCAAAATACACTTTTGACGAGCTGTCTAACCTAAATGTACATAAAAGCACAGGACCAGACAAAATTCCTGCCAAATTTCTACGAGATGGAGCCATTGGTATAGCAGGCCCCCTAACTCACATCATCAACTTGTCAATTAACACCAACACTGTACCTGCTGAACTGAAGGAAGCTATTGTAACCCCTCTATTCAAGAAAGGAAATAAACTAGAAGTTGGTAACTACAGACCAGTTAGCATATTATGTATTGTATCTAAAATCCTTGAAAGAGCGGTATACACCCAAATTGAACACTACCTCAAACAAAATGATCTATTCTATAAGTTTCAATCAGGTTTCAGATGCATGTACTCGACAGACTCCTGTCTCATCCACTTAACGGATCACATTCGTAAAGAAATGTCTAAAGGTAACTACACCGGTATGGTTCTTCTTGATCTACAAAAAGCGTTTGACACAGTAGACCATGATATCCTATGTAATAAACTACAAGCAATGGGCATAGGATCTGTGAACTGGTTTAAATCTTATCTTAGTGGTAGAACCCAAAGAGTCAAAATTGATGATAATATATCTGATCCTATGCCAATTAACTGTGGGGTCCCGCAGGGAAGCATCCTTGGTCCCTTACTCTTTCTCTGTTATGTGAACGACATGGAACTGAGCGTCTCATGTAAATTATTACTGTATGCAGACGACAGCGTGCTCCTGGTTTCAGGAAAAGACCCAATAAGTATTGCCGCTTCACTTTCCAAAGAACTAGAATCATGTAGTGAATGGCTAGTGGACAATAGACTATCTCTTCACCTGGGCAAGACGGAAGCCATCTTATGTGGAACAAAACGCAAACTGAAAGACATTGTGGGCTTCTCGGTCAACTGTAATGATATTCCTATAACAACAGTGTCACAAGTTAAATATCTCGGACTAAAACTGGACGCGAGTTTGTCAGGTGAAACAATTTTGGAATCTATCCTGAGTAAGTGTAGAGCACGTATAAAATACCTGTATAGACAGGTGGGATGCTTGCCCGCGGCGACCAAAAAGACCCTCTGCCAAGCGCTTGTTCAATGTCATTTTGACTATTCTGTGTCATCCTGGTACTCTGCATCATCTAAATCAGCACAGCACAAACTTCAGGTCACTCAAAATAAAATGGTTAGGTTCATGCTGAACCTAGGACCCAGATCACATGTTGGCCAGGAACAACTTCAGTCACTAGGTATACTCAATGTCGCTGACAGGGCCAAACAAATCAGGCTCACTAATGCCTTCAAAATTTTCTATGACAGAGCTCCAGAGTACCTAAAGAATGATTTTGTTAAAGCAAATGAGAGGAGTGGACATAATACAAGAAACAGGATGTTTAATTTTAAGGTCCCGAGAATCCAAGGACAGGGTAAGCAAACATTCTTCTTCACCGCCATCAAAGACTGGAACGACCTACCCCAGTCAGTCCGTGAAAAGAGAACACTGTATTCCTTCAGACGTAGCCTGAAGGAACACCTGAACCGGACAGCTGCGAGAAGGGAGCACCAAGCTTATGTCTACTACTAAATGCGACATAAGAGATAGACAAACCAAACTGAAATGATTACTGATTACGGATTACTGATATTTACTATAGGATGTAAGGTATCTTAAAATAACCCCCTAGAAATACTTTTTCTAAAGTATCCATTTCTTTGTCCTCCCCTTTTTTCCCCAGCTAACCTAATCCCACAAGGACCCCAATGGAAATACGCCTAACGGCCTTATTGGGCTATCCTTAGTTGGAATTATGCAAGGCTGGTACATGTCATATTTGTAACAAACTATGTGGTACCAACTCTGTAAATTGCTAACTGAATAAATATTATTATTATTATTATTATTATTATTAAGGTTGTTAGGTTAGGCTAATGTCCTTTCAAAGGGGTATAGGCACCCATAATACTAGGTTAGGTTAGGTAAGGTTGTTAGGTTAGGCTAATGTCCTTTCAAAGGGGTATACGATAGTAAACACTAGGATAGCCTATACCTGGTCAGAGGGAAGAAGAAGAGTCCTGGTGTAATCTCCTTGAATGTTACCATAAAAAGTGACCCTTTGTGTCTCTGATATTAATGCAAAATCCGAGCCAACTTTGGACAAAACTTTGCTTGCATATTTTCAAAGTTACCTTTTGTGTCTATGAAATTATGGAAACTCCGAGCCAACTTTGGACACAACTTGGCTCGGATTTTTAGAAAATGCTCTTTTGAGTGTCTGAAATTATGCAAAATCAGAGCCAAGTTTCGACAAAACTTGGCTCGGATTTTTAGAAAATGCTCTTTTGAGTCTCTGAAATTATTGAAAATCCGAGCCAACTTTCGACAAAACTTGGCTCGGATTTTTAGAAAATGCTCTTTTCAGTGTCTGAAATTATGCAAAATCCGAGCCAACTTTCGACAAAACTTGGCTCGGATTTTTAGAAAATGCTCTTTTCAGTGTCTGAAATTATTGAAAATCCGAGCCAAGTTTCGACAAAACTTGGCTCGGATTTCGGAAAAGTGGCATTTTTGGCATTTCACACATTCCTATTCTTCATTATTTTACTATATTACTTTAACCCCACATTTTCCCTTATCTTCATAGCCCTCCCCACTATCGGGGGGGAGTTATCTTAAGATTGTTGGATAATGGGGTTATATAGGGTTTCTCCCACAGTGGAATTATAACTAATAGCATCAAAACTACCATTGCCAAAAAAAAATTGGCCAAAAAAACTCAAATAAGGCTGCGAGTCTTTTCAAGAAAATTACCTTTTCATTATAAACAAATTGAAAAATACCCACTTCACAGACAAATACACCAAAAATCTAAGTCAAAGCGGGGGTGTGGGGGCGGCAGCCCCCACCTATAATACTAGGTAAGGTTGTTAGGTTAGGCTAATGTCCTTTCAAAGGGGTATAGGCTAGTAAACACTAGGATTACCTATACCCGGCCAGAGGTAAGAAGAAGAAGAAGAGTCTTGCAGTAGTCTCCTTGAATGTTACCATACCGGTATATATTTTTGTATCTATCTTTATGAATGTGTGTAATTTATGAACAAATCAGGACCCATATGCCGCAGGAAATTATCTGTAATACTAATTTGTAACCATAAACTTTTGGATTACTCTCTCTCTCTCTAACCTGAACTTCACCACTTGTAGGCACTAGGAAGTGATCGTATAGCCGAAGCAATACCGTACCGGTACTCGAATATATAATTCTATAATTCCATATTCACCCATTCAATACCGGGGACATCCTCTTAATTATATTCTGGCAACTATTGAATGATTATATTCAGCTAAGGAAGGACGTCTACCGATTAAAATACTACAGAATATCTCAATTAATATTTTTAGCTACCGGTACCATATATCCTTCCTAACCTTCGTAAAATCGTATACCTGTAGCTGAAATCTAATGAAGACGTCACCGGTACTGTACCGGTATGGGTTAAACCAAAGGCAGCAGTTTGAGTGTAATATGATGGAATTTAGTATTTACTTACATGACAACAAGAAGCAAGAATAATTACCTTTCTATTTACCCCAATATCAAAATATTTGTTCCATTGGCTTATCTATTTTGTCTTTATTAATTGTGTACGCTATTGGTTTGGTTTGTAAGTTTTATATTTTTATCTTTAAATCTTTCATGTTGCATACTAACTTGTCATTGAGTGTCATATACTGACTTTCTGCAAGCCTCGACTAGGCCTAAACCACCATTTCTAAACTCTTAGAGTTTTGTGTCAGCCGTTTCACTTTACTTTTGTTCTACCTTGTTCGCTGAATCATTGTTACAGCACGTAGCCTAGGCTAGATACGGTAACTGTTCCACTTGCTTCATCCGATTCACCTTACACCTCAATCGTCCCACCCAAGTCCCACCCTACCATTCATTCAACCGTACCCCCCCCCCCCTCCTCACACTCTTTTACACTCACTCACTCACTCTCACTCATACTCTCTCACTCACTCACAATCTCTTACTCACTCACTCTCACTCTCGGGTGAAAACGGTATATATATATATATCAATCCCTTCCACCCGTATTAGGCTTAGACCAATGATGTTATCAGATTGGTAGGAGAGAGGGGGCGAATACGGGATGAGATCACTAATATAGACTATCCTATCTCGCTTTATTATCTCTCACTCTTTCTTTCTCTCTCTCACTCACTCACTATCTATTTATCTAAGTCTTTCTCACTCAGTCAATCTCTCTCTCTCTCTCTCTCTCTCTACGGTATTTACCTAAATCTTTCTCACTCAGTCTATCTCGCTCTCTCTATATATCTATCTATGTCTCACTCTCTGTCTCTCACTCGCTCTCTCTCAGGTGAAAACGGCATATATCAATCCCTTCCACCCGTATTAGGCTTAGACCAATGATGTTATCAGATTGGTAGGAGAGAGGGGGCGAATACGGGATGAGATAACTACCGTAATATAGACTCCTATCTCGCTTTATTCTCTCTCTCTCTCTCTCTCTCTCTCTCTCTCTCTCTCTCTCTCTCTCTCTCTCACATCAGACTGGTAGGGGGGGCCCAAAATGCGATGACGAATACGGGATGATGTCACGAGGTCACTAATATAGACTACGGTATCTCGCATTATTATCTGTGACTTATGTAGATAAATTATGTCTTTGGAAGTGATAAAATTACCAAAACAAGGCTATTTCAAATTAATGTTCTTGTATTCCTTCTCATATTCAAGTCTCCAAATAAAATTACTCCGGTTTGACATCCTGCACGGTTTCTGTCGCTGGGATGGTACCGGTACGCTCGTTTACTGGGATCGGAAGGATGTGGGATAAATTCTTCATCAGTGAACAGTTATCTACACCTTAATTTCCTAGAGCGTTGCAAACTCTGCGGAAAATCCCGATGTGGGGGTAATGGAATCGAACTTTGCATTCTGATCAAAGAACCTGACAAGTGAGGCAGCCTTTAACAGGGTTACCTGGAACGCCGCCATTACGACGTAAGACCAGAACAGCGTTTTGTGTGGAGCACTCGGTCTTTAAATTTATGTATTTAGCCTATATACCGTATGTATAGAGGGTTCTGTAAGTGAGACGACAAGTTTATATTATAACTACCGGTATGTCCTCAGTCGAGCGACACACAAAGTACCGTACGGTACGGTACACAAAAGTAGCCCTAATGTTGTTGCTAACGTCATCTTGAACATCTATCTATCCCCCCAGAATTCCCCAGCCATGAATAATGTGTGCTAGGAGGTGGGGAGGGAACGAGGAAGGAATATAAAAAGTACAACAGGATGCCAGACTTAGATTATTCCGGGAAGCGAGTGTAACCAAGTGGCTAGTTTTTTGTCCAATGCTTAATCTTCTTTACACCGTGACTTTCTTGCTCGGGTATCCATTTTTGTGGGGGTCAGGTTTTATTGTTTGATCTTAGACCTCTTTCAGGATTTATTGTTGTTGTCGTTCCCTAGGCTGCCTGGCCGAACAGCCCCGAGTCCCTAAGGAAGGCCATGGCCTCGGTCGGGCTTTCCCACAGAGCTCTCAAGGAGTGTAGATTATGTTGTTGGCGTAATTGATTGTGTGAAATGCAGTCTACTACGATGTGTTTAATAGTATGGGGTGCTGTGTTACATCCTGGGCAGGTGTCGTCGACGGAGTCATCCAGTCTCTTCTGATAGAAGAGCTGGAAGGTGCCCACATCTCAGCCTGGCCAGGTGGACTCTGTCCTCGCGAGGAAGGGAGGACTCAGAAGGATGGATTTCGGGAGGTCGTGCCTGCAGCTGCGTGTTGTTGAGTGATTGGATGGAACGGCGAGAGATATGAGTAGGGATGTGCTTCTGGAAGCTGGTTTGGGGTGGGCAGGGAGGGAGAGATGACAGTATTTGTGTGTGATATCGTATGCTGTGTGTTTTGATTTATTGATTTATCTTGGGTACGGTATCATTCTTGCTCGGGTAGCCTACTCATATGTGTGGGGCTCATGGTTTACTGTTTTATGCTTTGGTCGTTTGAATTGGACCGACGAATGATTTGAAAGGAGAGAGAGAGAGAGAGAGAGAGAGAGAGAGAGAGAGAGAGAGATTATGACGTGAGGATTTAAACTTAAAGGTGGGTGTGCATGCTATTATTTTCCTCCACAAGCATTACCGGCAGTGTGCACTATAGCTTTTGGTGCAATATTTTCTGCTACAATGGCTTAATTATTTATATAATGGCCAAAATAGGATATGGGTGACACTTTTCTGGATTCGGAGTTTAAGCGCTCTGATGACGTATGCCCAGGAACACAACTAGCTCTTCTGACAGGTGGAAATGGAGGATAGTGACAGTAGTTCCGATTCGTTTGCCAATACTGAGGGTGATAACCGTGATTATGGCAAAGAACCTCAAGTGATGAATATTGGTGGTGTCCAGGCTTATATGTATGAACCTGTAGGACGAGATCCAGCAGCAGGAGAGGAGGGAGAAGCAGCTGTGATTACCGTCCGCCTTGTTTACACTACTCGGAGCCGCGGCGGACGCTAGCGATCATGTCCCCGTCTATTTTGACTGCATTTGGATACAATAATGAAAGCCCGCCCCTTACGCCTCCATGACTTATTGTCATCATCATATACATTGCCAACAGGGTGCAAATAACAGAAAAAAATCGCCGTAAAAATAGACGGGAACTTAAACCGCGGCGATCGATTTTTTTTTTTTTTTTTTTTTTTTTTTTTTTTTTAAAGCCTATTTGCTAGTAGTTGAATTTCAGCCAATATTTTTGTTTAGCCTAGGTTAGGCCTATATCCATCGACACTTGACTATAATTTGGGCTAGGCCACTTGACTATAATTTGGGCTAGGCTTAAGTTAGCCCATATTATCCACTCTCCTGACTCCTGAAATTAGCAAGCACGTTTGGGGGATGGTGGGGGGAAGGTAGAAGGGTAATTGACTGTGTTACAAATATGGAGCCGATTGGTGAGGTAGTTTCGCCACCACGGATTTTCATTTTTTTATGTGATGATCTACGGATAGGCTGGAAGTGGGTGGTGGGAGGAAGTTGGGGTTGTGGTGGGGGGAAGACAGAAGGGTAGGGGACTTGTCACACAAATATGGAACCAATTGGTGCAGTCGTTTCGCCGCCACATATTTTCCTTTTTTTCCTTTGTGATGGCCTGATGCGGCGACCCATGGTCGGCGAGTGGATTGGGGGAGGGGGTTGGGGTGGTGGTAGCAAGACGCCAGAAGGGTAATGCCCCTTTTGCCCCTTTCACACATACAGGACTCGGGCGCCGAATGCAGCAGAAAGCAACCGAGTAGCGACTCTGCTGCATGCGGCATCAAGTCGGCACCTATTCCTACCCATGCGGCTGTAGTCGTCTGTAGTCTGGTGAAGTCCGGGCAATGCGTGTCAAGTCGCGGTCCGCGACGAAAATGTTTGTCAGTTTTGAAATTTGGGCCAGACTTGAAATTTGTCTGGTGGATGCGGGGAGTAGTCTGCTCTAGTCGGCGCTAGTCGTACCAAGTCTTCTGTATGCGGCTGTAGTCCTTGTGTATGTCGGCTCGAATTGTGTTTCATGTGTAGCATAAAGACTACTGCCGCATACACCAGAGTACAGCCGCCAGACACGAGTACAACCGCAAAAGTCTGCTGAAGTCTGCTGAAGTCTTGTGCATAAATTTGCATAAATTTGCATAAAAAAATTAAAAATTATGCAAAAATATGAGTCATAAGAGTACAACAGACAACAGCGGAATTCATCCGCATGCAGCCGCATACAGCAGACTCCAACCACATTGACAGGAGTGCAGACGTATGACAACACCCGGAACCCAATATGGCAGAAGAGTCGAGCCAACTTGAGCAGACAACAGAAACATCCAACCGACAACACCCAACTCGAACCGCAAACAGCCGCATCAAGCTGACCAAAAAAAATAAAAAAAAATTCCCAACCACAGAACGGCGACACGGCCCCTATATATAGGCCCCACGCAGTGCACTTGACCCAGTATTCGACGAGATCACCCTCTTCCACTCTCCTTCTCATTCTCCTCCCTTCCTCCCTTCTCCTCCTCCTCTTGCTTCTCATTCTCCTTCCCTCCCTTCTCCTCCTCATTCTCCTCCCTCCCTTCTTTTCCTCCTCTCTCCCTACTTTTCCTCCTTCTCCTCCTGTCTTCGTTCTTTTCCTCCTTCTTCCTCCCTTCTTCTCATCCACCTCTTCCCTCCCTCACTACCTCCCTACTACCCCCTGTTCTTCTCTTCCTACTCTCTTCCCTCTCATTTAACCCGCTGAGTGCCAGCCAATTTTGACGGTGTGCTTCTGCCAGTGCCAGATTTTTTTTTGTTTTTTTTTTTTTGGGGGGGGGGGGGGGGCTAAATCTATCAAGTTGGGAGAGAAAGGAAGGATAATGGTAAAAAAAACACTCCCCTCGCCAGAAAACAGGTCCCCGATGGTCCCGAAAGTAGCTGAAAAGACACTATAGACTACAGAGACTTTTATGGTATCGGAATGTATGGGTGGGAGGGTGGTTTTGGGGTTGATGGGGGGAAGGTAGAAGGGTAATTGACTTGTGTTTTGACAGATATGAAGCCGATTGGTGAGGTACTTTCGCCACCACGGATTTTCCTTTTTTTCCTTTTCTTCGTACGGATACGCTGGAAGTGGGTGGTGGGAGGCAGTTGGGGGTGTGGTGGGGGGAAGGCAGAAGGGTAATTGACTTGTGTTACAGATATGAAGCCGATTGGTGAGGTACTTTCGCCACCACGGATTTTCCTTTTTTTCCTTTTCTTCGTACGGATACGCTGGAAGTGGGTGGTGGGAGGCAGTTGGGGGTGTGGTGGGGGGAAGGCAGAAGGGTAAGGGACTTGTCACACAAATATGGAACCGATTGGTGCAGTCGTTTCGCCGCCACATATTTTCCTTTTTTGTTTTCCTTCTGACGGGACCGACAGTCAGCGTGTGGGTAGGAGGAGGGATTTGGGATTTTTGTGGTGGGTAGCCAAAAGGGTAAGGTACATGTGGTAAAAATATGAAAGCCATAGGTGCAGTCGTTTCGCTGCTACGATGTTTTTTCGGCGAGGACGTATATACCTCCGTTGGCCACAGAACCTGTATGTGTCGGCTTTATGCCAGTGTATGCGGTTCGACTCTGAAGTCGATCGTCTGTATTCTGGAGTCGATCGGCTGAAGTCTTATAGATGCGGGTGAAGTCGGCATGTAAAAATGACCGTTATTTTTTTGGTCGGTTCGAATCTCAAGACTTCTCCGGAGTCAAGACGACAACGTCGGCTGTATGCGGCTGTAGTCTGGTGAAGTCCGTTGGATGCGGCATACCGAGCCAACTCCAAAAGTCGGGGGACAAAAACGCTACTCTGCTGTATTCGGCGCCCGAGTCCTGTATGTGTGAAGGGGGCATTTCACACATACAGGACTCGGGCGCCGAATGCAGCCTAATGCAGCCGAGTAGCTACTCTGCTGCATGCGGCACCCAGTCGGCACCTAGTCCTACCCATGCGGCTGTAGTCGTCTGTAGTCTGGTGAAGTCCTGGCAATGCGTGTCAAGTCGCGGCCCGCGAAGAAAATGTTTGTCAGTTTTGAAATTTGGGCCAGACTTGAAATTTGTCTGGTGGATGCGGGGAGTAGTCTGCTCTAGTCGGCGCTAGTCGTACCAAGTCTTCTGTATGCGGCTGTAGTCCTTGTGTATATCGGCTCGAATTGTGTTTCATGTGTAGCATAAAGACTACTGCCGCATACACCAGAGTACAGCCGCCAGACACGAGTACAACCGCAAAAGTCTGCTGAAGTCTTGTGCATAAATTTGCATATATTTGCATAAAATTATTAAAAATTATGCAAAAATATGAGTCATACGAGTACAACAGACAATAGCGGAATTCAGCCGCATGCAGCCGCATACAGCAGACTCCAACCACATTGACAGGAGTGCAGACGTATGACAACACCCGGAACCCAATATGGCAGAAGAGTCGAGCCAACTTGAGCAGACAACAGAAACATCCAACCGACAACACCCAACTCGAACCGCAAACAGCCGCATCAAGCTGACCAAAAAAAATAAAAAAAAATTCCCAACCACAGAACGGCGACACGGCCCCTATATATAGGCCCCACGCAGCGCACTTGACCCAGTATTCGACGAGATCACCCTCTTCCACTCTCCTCCTCATTCTCCTCCCTTCCTCCCTTCTCCTCCTCCTCTCTGCTTCTCATTCAACTCCCTCCCTCTCTTCTCCTCCTCCTCTTGCTTCTCATTCTCCTTCCCTCCCTTCTCCTCCTCATTCTCCTCCCTCCCTTCTTTTCCTCCTCTCTCCCTACTTTTCCTCCTTCTCCTCCTGTCTTCGTTCTTTTCCTCCTTCTTCCTCCCTTCTTCTCATCCACCTCTTCCCTCCCTCACTACCTCCCTACTACCCCCTGTTCTTCTCTTCCTACTCTCTTCCCTCTCATTTAACCCGCTGAGTGCCAGCCAATTTTGACGGTGTGCTTCTGCCAGTGCCAGAGTTTTTTTTTTTTTTTTTTGGGGGGGGGGGCTAAATCTATCAAGTTGGGAGAGAAAGGAAGGATAATGGTAAAAAAAACACTCCCCTCGCCAGAAAACAGGTCCCCGATGGTCCCGAAAGTAGCTGAAAAGACACTATAGACTACAGAGACTTTATGGTATCGGAATGTATGGGTGGGAGGGTGGTTTTGGGGTTGATGGGGGGAAGGTAGAAGGGTAATTGACTTGTGTTTTGACAGATATGAAGCCGATTGGTGAGGTACTTTCGCCACCACGGATTTTCCTTTTTTTCCTTTTCTTCGTACGGATACGCTGGAAGTGGGTGGTGGGAGGCAGTTGGGGGTGTGGTGGGGGGAAGGCAGAAGGGTAATTGACTTGTGTTACAGATATGAAGCCGATTGGTGAGGTACTTTCGCCACCACGGATTTTCCTTTTTTTCCTTTTCTTCGTACCGATACGCTGGAAGTGGGTGGTGGGAGGCAGTTGGGGGTGTGGTGGGGGGGAAGGCAGAAGGGTAAGGGACTTGTCACACAAATATGGAACCGATTGGTGCAGTCGTTTCGCCGCCACATATTTTCCTTTTTTGTTTTCCTTCTGACGGGACCGACAGTCAGCGTGTGGGTAGGAGGAGGGATTTGGGATTTTTGTGGTGGGTAGCCAAAAGGGTAAGGTACATGTGGTAAAAATATGAAAGCCATAGGTGCAGTCGTTTCGCTGCTACGATGTTTTTTTCGGCGAGGACGTATATACCTCCGTTGGCCACAGAACCTGTATGTGTCGGCTTTATGCCAGTGTATGCGGTTCGACTCTGAAGTCGATCGTCTGTATTCTGGAGTCGATCGGCTGAAGTCTTATAGATGCGGGTGAAGTCGGCATGTAAAAATGACCGTTATTTTTTTGGTCGGTTCGAGTCTCAAGACTTCTCCGGAGTCAAGACGACAACGTCGGCTGTATGCGGCTGTAGTCTGGTGAAGTCCTTTGGATGCGGCATACCGAGCCAGCTCCAAAAGTCGGGGGACAAAAACGCTACTCTGCTGCATTCGGCGCCCGAGTCCTGTATGTGTGAAAGGGGCATAAGGTGGGGTAGAAATATGAAAGCTATAGGTGCAGTCGTTTCGCTGCTACGATTTTTTTTTCGGCGAGTCCGTATATATACGGACCTGGCACTGGGCGTGACAAGACCCCAGTCCGTATAGGCAATCAGGGGGTGCATCTAGCCATACCCATACTCCACTGCACTTTATTGTCAAAGCATTCATCACGAAAATGTCCATTGCATATGAAGCTTGTTTTGGGCTTTGCCTCCCACACTCTGGTTCTTTGTATAAACTTCACCCATTTGTTACAATGGTATGGATCACTTGGAAACTTGTGTAGTGCTATGTTTGGTCCAGGGATGTTGCTACACCCGAAAACAGCACACCTATTCACCATTTTTGCTATACTTGCTGATGTTTACTTCCCAAATGTTTGCCTGGGCGTACGTCACATCCTCACGTGAGTACTAGTTGCAAGGGGTCGCAATTAAATATCTATTTTTGATTTGTTCTCTAATATTGAAGATTAGTTTTGACAAAGGAGTAGTCAGGTTGATTACTGGAGATCTAAACATCTCTTTAAATACATTATAAATTAATTTTAATTTCGGACGCCCCACCACCGTTAACATAGAAAACCATCGTTTTCCCTTATTTCCTTATTTACGATGCCAATAATGAAATATGAGTCTGAATATGAGATTAATCATAATGCCGGTACCTTTGATAGGCCTAAATCATCAATGGAAAAACTGCAATAATAAGTACGGTACGGTGGCTCTAATAAGTCATGTTTCAGCTGTCATTACGTTTGGCTCGCTGTGCTGTATTAATGTCTGTCAGATGTTGAATAGGGTGGGTAAGTGTAGGAACATGTTTGTATATCTCATTCAAAAAGAAGAAATCATGTGTAAATATTGTCGACACCAATTATTGATCAAAACATAATTGGTGCCGAGACATTACTTATTAGGCCGAATGTACCGTACATATTGATTAACATACATAGGTAATATATTAATACAAAAAATCGAGAAGTGTCTGTAGTTCTTTCAGACACAACGGACATAGGCCTACCTAGTCCAGAATTGTATTATGTTAATGGAAGGACCTATGATGGTCTAAAGTAGCCTAAATATGCCTTTTATGGCTGCTCTGACGTGGATGGATGTCCTAGAATGAATTTATGGATGAATCATGAATGTGTCTTGGAACTTGTAAACCATTCAGTGGGGTATGTTTAACGGTAATTGATGTTTTATTATTCTTTTATCATCATATAATTATAGCCTAGTAATTATACATACGGTACCGGGTACATCGTCTTTCAATAATCATTATTATTACCGGTACATATTAAGGGGATATGTTTTTGTTTTGTTTTTTTGGGTGGGGGGGGGGGGGGGTTATTACCGGTACATTTATTTTTAAATTTCTTAGTTTCCTCGCTAGACTTCCATCAAGCTTAGACAAACACCCCGTAGACCCCCCTTTAAGATAAATTTGTACATTTTTCGGTAGAAAAATGTCCCGGCACAAGCCCCAGCAGAATTAGGAGAGTTGCTTGCTATGCAGTAATTAATTAAATTTCTTATGCAACTGTTGAATAAAATGCTATAGGCCTACCGTTACTCTAAATAATGCAATTTTAAGATAGACTGTGTTTATACTATCGGTACCGTGCATTAGTTCGGGAGTTGGAAGGTTATTACTGAGAAGCCAAAAATAACAGAGGAATCAATGCTATTCAGTCGGTTTGGGAATGTCAAGGTCAGAGGAATGTGGGGGATCTAGGTATTTAGGAATTATTAATTACCGGTACCCTCGTATTTATGAAGGTTTAGGGCCTTGTATAAGTGAGGTTTAATCAATCTCGAAATGGGGCAGTTTTATTTTATTTTTTTGCTAATAAGGTCGTTATTTTATCTAGCCTATTATATTTTTCATTAATACCGGTATTTGTTTTAGGGAGGGGTGGAAGAGAAGGGATAGAGGGGGATGGAAGGAAGTGAGGGATGCGAGAAATATAAAGGAAGTGAGGATAATGGAAAGGTTATGTCAGGATAGATGGGAGGGAGGAAGGAAGGGATGTCAGGGAAGGGAGGGTAGAGTACAAAGTACAAAGGAGTACAAAGGAAATCAAGCAACAACAGATCTAGTGACCCTTCTAGGTTGCTTGTCCTCTAAAACACTGAGGATCAAGTGTCCAAACAGTGGTTTAGAGTGGGTAAGGGAACATTGGAAAGGGAATTACTGCCCTGGAACTAATGTCCGTGGCAGGATTAGGAAGTTAGTAGGGGACAGATGGGTTAGTAACTGAGGGGGGGATAAAATAAAGTTATTCATTTACAAACGCAGTCAGTCGCGGGTTTGATGCGAGATATTTGTCTAGGCGGAGTTTAAATGAATCAACGGTGATGCAGTCTATATAGAGAGGGGGAAGGGGAGGATGGGAGAAATATACAGGAAGTGAGGATAATGGAAAGGTTATGACAGGATAGATAGGAGGGAGGCGAGAAATATAAAGGAAGTGAGGATAATGGAAAGGTTATGACAGGATAGATGGGAGGGAGGCGAGAAATATAAAGGAAGTGAGGATAATAGAAAGGTTATATCAGGATAGAGGGAAGGGAGGACCAGGTAAGAACAGTGTTGCCATTTTCACAACGACAAAACCCGCCCAATAGCCAGAAACATAGCCCAATATCTCTGTATATGCTATTGTTTGTAACGTTATTGACAGGGTTACATTCTGTATTATAGCATCGTTTTGAGTTTTATTTTGTGATTATAGTGGCTGAAAAGCACCGTTAAGTCTTCAATCTTAGACATTTTTCCACAACTACCGGTACTTTTCGTAACTATATTCAACCGACTTCTGGAATGGAGAGTGGAAGAAAGGGAGCTGCCTGGTCGCAGTGGAGCCCCAGCTCAACTGTGTCACTAACGACGGAATACAACAAAGTGTAAGTGAGTTTGATTTAATCTGACGGTAAATTGAATCCCTTAACAACTGATTTCTAGATAACTACGGCAATGGAAACTAGAAACTACGGTCTCTGCATCATATTAAGACTAAGTTTATATAATTAGCACCATTATTTCACTACAAAATCTCCAAAGTAACAGAGATGTTGATGGGAACTTTACAATTTACCGTCAGTTGAAACAGAGTACCGTATAGCCCAATAGTGCGAGAAACCCGTGACCTTGGCAACTCTGGGTCGGAAGGACAATGGGAGGGGCAGTGTAAGTGTTGTCAATTTAGCTATTTTCTGCTAGATTTAGAGATATTTACTTCGATCTAGGGGCAATTTTTTACATCTATCAGCACGAATTCTAGCGATATTTTGGATATTTGATTCAGTTTAGAGCGATATTATACGATTTTGGCATTATTCTAGCGATTTTCGGCGTTTGTTTATTATCTAGCGGGCTTGATTTGGTAACCCTGGGCAGTGTGGTCTTGACAGGACAGGGAGGGAAGTGGAGGAGGCAGGTAAGGTGTCCTGGGGGTGTTTGGGTCTTTTGGATCTTCTTCACTCACACTCAGTGTGCTACAAGACCTTGAAGGGATAGGTGCGTATCTTGCTCCTGGGCCACCGTCTTCACTGGGATATTACGACATTCGCTACGAGACAGTGTTACACTCACGTCATACACTAATATATTATGTACCTCAATTATCTCATCCCTCTGTCATCAACACGCTCAGTAAATTAGAGGCTCGCTATCGATCGCCAGGGAAAATGGACACATAATATCCATGAAAGGTCTTAATATTGATACAAAAATTAGGCGAAAGATCTCAAAATCGCCAAACTAACGGAACGAAAGTCTTTAAAAAAATCAAAACTAATATGCTAAACATGGGGGAGAAGGGGGCCAGAAAAAGCGAGTAGTACCCCCTTAAGAATATGGCTGTCTGTTTTACACCCTCGTCATACACTAATGTATTCTGTACCTCAATTCTTTATCAACACGTTTAGTAAATAATCAGGGTGTCAAACCGGAGCAATTTTGACACCTTGGCATGTACGATCACCCATTCAGTACGGTACCAGGGACATCCTTTTTATCATATTCTGGCAACTACTAGACTATTATATTCAGCGTGGGAAGGACGTCTAGCAATAATAAGGCTTCAAACTATCTCAACCAATATTTTTAACTACCGGTACCATAGATCCTTTCTAAGCTGAATTATATCGTCAAAATATAGCTAGAATTAAACCTGGCACACGTCGCTGGTATTCAAAAGGATAAAAAGTGAAATCCATGAAAGCGCAGTGACTACCGGTACTTAATTAATATAAAACTTAACGATTAACTGTGGAATTGTGTTTGATTGTTGAAGATAACGAAACGAATATAAATTATAGATAAATAATGCTAAGCTGAAAACCAGAGTGAAAACTAGAGCTAAATAACAAACACATATTTCCCAAGTTGTGTGTGTGTGTGTGTATAAGTGATTATATATACAGTATATGTGTGTGTGAAAGCGTGTACCGGTACAGTACACAGGATTATGTCAATGCCTCTCTGAAAAATGAAATGTGTCTTATCATTCGACTAAAGTGCCGTGCATGTATCAATCGTAGAATATAGTGTAGACTGCGTAGTACAGATGAGTAGCGAGTCTCCTTTCTTTTAACCCTGAAGGCAGAAATTAGCCTACTGGTACCTTACAAAAAACGCTGCTCCCTCGGCAAACATTGACAAATATCGACAATGGGAAGAAAGTAGATATAGTGTGGGTGACGAGTAATGTGGGTGTGTGGGGGGGAAGGAGTGGAGGTATGGATGTGAACGGAAACAACACCTGTGGAACACCTGAGCAGAACACCTGACTGCACCCTTTGTTGTTGTTGTTGTGCTGCTGGTGGTGATTTAAGGTTTAGGGAAATATATAAAATTATATACATAAATATATCTATATCGATCTATCAAGCATGTAGAATGAATACCCGGTACCGGTAGGCTAAATGAATATATCATATAAGTTATAATATGCGACAATAAGGCGTGGGAGTAGTCTCTCTCTCTCTCTCTCTGTAATGAAAATATGAATAGTCTCCTCATACGATTGCACTAGTTCTGTAGTGCTATTATTTACAACCTGTCAATTAATAATTCAATCACTACAAGCTTGCTTGCTTTTTTTTTTTTTTTTTATATACAGACCATGTGACAATTAAATGAGGAAACTATAATAACACATCTGAATAATGCCAACCCGACTTATAAACACAAATATGAATGTAACCAGACGACGATGCTGTTGTTTCAGTGGAATAATGGCTCTTTGAGCAGTACCAATATGTATTGCCTTACTAGTGGTTGTCCCCTCACAGGATGGGGGGCGCTGCTCAATAAACTCGCCCCTCGGGGCAAAATCAAAATCAATCTCTCTCTCTCTCTCTCTCTCTCTCTCTCTCTCTCTCTCTCTCTCTATATATATATATATATATATATATATATATATATATATATATATATATATGTATTATTATATATACCGGGTATATATAATATATATAATTATATACCGGTAGCCTACAGTATATTAGAGAGAGAGAGAGGGGGGGGATAAGGGAGTGGCAGGTAGAAAGGACAGAAAGGAGGGAGTGAGGGTAAGTTTCTGTGCGGTGATTGATGGCAGGTGAGGTGGTGGTGAATAATAATAATAATAATAATAATAATAATAATAATAAAGTTTATTTCCACCGATAGTGGTTATTCTTCTTACATGGTATTTACAAATATATATATACAGTTGGGGTTTAGTGTTTGAAAAGTACGGTAGATAAAAGATCGATAGTAATAGCCTACGTAATTTAGTATGATACCGTATACAGTAGAACATTTTACAATACCGGTACATTAATACATGGAGGGGATGGTTGTAGTGGTGGACGGGAGTGGAGGGGAGTGGGTGGTTGTGGGGGAGGGGGGAGGAGAGTGGGAGTGGAGGGTTTCAAGGATAAGGGGTGGACATTTTTAGAGGGTTCAAACCAGATGGGGACCTTTTAGCCTACCCCAGTTGTAGCCGGGAACCATTGGGGTATAATATAGTAGTAGTGGTAGTACCGTAGTAGTAGTAGTGGTGGTAATGTGTCAATATCTACATATGTCGATCCATCTGTATATACTGTACGGTACATCTATCCAGGGTCTCAAAAGCAAACCGAGTCCATTATTTTTAGTCTTTATTAGTGCATATGTATAGCTAAAATTATGGTCTATATTTCAAATTACCGTATGTATTTGGATGCGATGAAATGGTCAGAACAAGGCTATTTCACGTTAATTTTCCTGTATTCCTTCTCATATTCATTCAAGTTTTCCAGCAAATTGCTACGGTTTGACACCCTGCATCTATTTATCTAGAAATAGAGAAAGACAGAGATGAACAGTGGTCAGTTAGATTCTGTATATGCATCTATTTATCTAGAGAGAAAGACAGATGAACGGTGGTCAGTTAGATTCTGTATATGCATCTATTTGTCTAGAAAGAAAGACAGATGAACGGGGGTCAGTTAGATTCTGTATATGCATCTATTTGTCTAGAAAGAGAGAAAGACAGATGAACGGTGGTCAGTTAGATTCTGTATATGCATCTATTTATCTAGAAAGAGAGAAAGACAGATGAACGGGGGTCAGTTAGATTCTGTATATACATCTATCTATCTAGAAAGAGAGAAAGACAGATGAACGGTGGTCAGTTAGATTCTGTATATGCATCTATTTATCTAGAAAGAAAGACAGATGAACGGTGGTCAGTTAGATTCTGTATATGCATCTATTTATCTAGAAAGAAAGACAGATGAACGGTGGTCAGTTAGATTCTGTATATGCATCTATTTGTCTAGAAAGAAAGACAGATGAACGGTGGTCAGTTAGATTCTGTATATGCATCTATTTATCTAGAAAGAAAGACAGATGAACGGTGGTCAGTTAGATTCTGTATATGCATCTATTTATCTAGAAAGAAAGACAGATGAACGGTGGTCAGTTAGATTCTGTATATGCATCTATTTATCTAGAAAGAAAGACAGATGAACGGTGGTCAGTTAGATTCTGTATATGCATCTATTTGTCTAGAAAGAAAGACATGAACGGTGGTCAGTTAGATTCTGTATATGCATCTATTTATCTAGAAAGAAAGACAGATGAACGGTGGTCAGTTAGATTCTGTATATGCATCTATTTATCTAGAGAGAAAGACAGATGCACGGTGGTCAGTTAGATTCTGTATACCGTATGCATTATCTATCTAGAAAGAGAGACAGATGAACGGGGGTCAGTTAGATTCTGTATATGCATCTATTTATCTAGAAAGAGAAAGACAGATGAACGGGGTCAGTTAGATTCTGTATATGCATCTATTTATCTAGAAAGAGAGAAAGACAGATGAACGGTGGTCAGTTAGATTCTGTATATGCATCTATTTATCTAGAGAGAGAAAGACAGATGCACGGGGTGGTCAGTTAGATTCTGTATATGCATCTATTTATCTAGAAAGAGAGAAAGACAGATGAACGGTGGTCAGTTAGATTCTGTATATGCATCTATTTGTCTAGAAAGAAAGACAGATGGACGGTGGTCAGTTAGATTCTGTATACCGTATGCATTATCTATCTAGAAAGAGAGACAGACAGATGAACGGGGGTCAGTTAGATTCTGTATACCGTATGCATTATCTATCTATAAAGAGAGACAGACAGATGAACGGTGGTCAGTTAGATTCTGTATATGCATCTATTTATCTAGAAAGAGAAAGACAGATGAACGGTGGTCAGTTAGATTCTGTATATGCATCTATTTATCTAGAAAAAGAGAAAGACAGATGCACGTTGGTCAGTTAGATTCTGTATATGCATCTATTTATCTAGAAAGAGAGAAAGACAGATGCACGGTGGTCAGTTAGATTCTGTATATGCATCTATTTATCTAGAAAGAGAGAAAGACAGATGAACGGTGGTCAGTTAGATTCTGTATATGCATCTATTTGTCTAGAAAGAAAGACAGATGAACGGTGGTCAGTTAGATTCTGTATACCGTATGCATTATCTATCTAGAAAGAGAGACAGACAGACAGATGAACGGGGGTCAGTTAGATTCTGTATACCGTATGCATTATCTATCTAGAAAGAGAGACAGACAGATGAACGGGGGTCAGTTAGATTCTGTATATGCATCTATTTATCAAGAAAGAGAGAAAGACAGATGAACGGGGGTCAGTTAGACAGAATTCGTTATATTTACGATATAAAGCATTATTTTTGTTCAATGTGCTTTTATTTTACATACCGTATATGATGAATATATGAACCTTGAAGAGCGATTTACCTAGAGTAAAGTATAAAGAACCAATCGTCCAGACCCACCGAACCTTTCCAGTCCAATGAAACTCAATACGACAATCGTACCGTACAGTCAAGCTAATAAGTGATGACTCGGCACCAATAGTGTTTTGATCAATAATTGGTATCGGCAATATCTAAGCTTCATTTTTTCATATCGAGTGAAATATACTAACATGTTCCTACACTTACCAACCCTATTCAACATCTGACAGACATTAATACAGCACAGAGCAAGCCAAACGTAATGACAGCTGGGATATGACTTATTAACGCGACCGTATAGCCTATTCCAATTCAAAAGTACCCCGACTGGGTTGTATAGGCTATAGAACTTGGACCTTGGACTGGACTGGGCTAACTTGTTTTGAGGTTGCGTAGTGTCACCATTATGCACTGACTGTACCGCACTGTTTCCTGCACAAGTAGGCTACTGGCCCTCTCTGGAAAAAAATAAATATATTCGCTGAGTAAATATTAAATAGTACATATTTGTTTTTAGTGGATGCGTCGTACTGGGTATACCGCACAGTTTTCCGTGCTTTTTTGTGCTAGTGATGTGTATGTGACTGTACTGGTATGTGTGTACACATGTATATGTCTGTGTTTACTGAATGTGTACACGTGTTCATACATCCACGTATGTAATTCTTTATACTGTTGTAAAGAATGTACCGGTACCTTTAAAATAATTAGTCCTTCCTAGCTTGACTACGGTACTGTATTTTCCAGGACCCAGATTCACTAACGGTCGTACAATCCGAAAACTCCCTTACCGTTCCCTTACGTCTCAACGCTGGTATTCACGAAGCGTCGTAGCGGCCATCTTTGATCGTAGGAAGTCCCTAATGGTGGGTTCACACATTCACGTATATTGCTCCCGTCCGGCGTATCGCCAATTTATGTAAAGACGCGAGTAGTTTCTGCCGTTGAACGCCCGTTCTTCCACGTCTATTGCACTTCCCGACAGACGTAGCGTAACGGGGCCAGTGTTACGTCAGACGTAATGGAGTCGTATTGAACTACGTACGTGTTTGCGACGTGCGTAAGCATAGCCCCGTTCGACCTCATGGGCTGCACGATTTGCGGGAACACAGGCCACGCCCATGCCACGCCCCCTCAAGACCGGCGTAGCTGAGGCCACACGTCTTGGGATTTGTTAGGTCGTACCTGGACCGGTTCTGGCCAATCGTAGGCACACCCTGTCTGACCAAACACAGACAAAGACAGTCTTTGTCAACCACGTAGGTCTGGGTTGGAATCTGGGAACTACAAAAGGGCAGGAATGGCCACACCATTCCCATTCCCAGTCCTTCATCGGCACCATGAACAACATCGAGGAATTCATCCTGGAGGAGTTACCCGCTGAGTGCCAGCCAATTTTGACGGTGTGCTTCTGCCAGTGCCAGATATTTTTTACATATGAAGCCGATTGGTGAGGTAGTTTCGCCACCACGGATTTTCCTTTTTTCCTTTTCTTCGTACGGATACGCTAGAAGTGGGTGGTGGGAGGCGGTTGGGGGTGTGGTGGGGGGAAGGCAGAAGGGTAAGAGACTTGTCACACAAATATGGAACCGATTGGTGCAGTCGTTTCGCCGCCACGGATTTTCCTTTTTTTCCTTTTCTTCGTACGGATACGCTAGAAGTGGGTGGTGGGAGGCGGTTGGGGGTGTGGAGGGGGGAAGGCAGAAGGGTAAGAGACTTGTCACACAAATATGGAACCGATTGGTGCAGTCGTTTCGCCGCCACAGATTTTCCTTTTTTTTCCTTCTGACGGGACCGACAGTCAGCGAGTGGGTGGGAGGAGGGATTTGGGATTTTTGTGGTGGGTAGCCTAAAGGGTAAGGTACATGTGGTAAAAATATGAAAGCCATAGGTGCAGTCGTTTCGCTGCTACGATTTGTTTTCGGCAGGGTGCAGAGGGTGGCAGGGTTGGCTTGTTGGTTGCTGCTCCGGTGTGGTGAGAGGTGTGACTGGAGGGTCCCTCGCTGGTCCCGTTGTCCCCTCGTACAAACGGTGCCGCGTCTTCCCGCCAACCCGCAGTGCGGCGGTTCTGCCAGATGCGGCCTAACTAACGTATACTTCCACGTTCGACTGGAACTTTCTACGATTTGACCAGAGCAGCTCTCGTCTGACAGGGTAGCTGCTACGTCTGACAAGGCTGCTCCGGTCAGACGACGGTGGTGGCCAGGTCGGTCGTAAATTTTCCCGTCTTTTGACATACGTGAGGGCGAGCCACGTTCTTGATTCAACTCAATCAACAACCGCGCGGCCTTGGCCGCACCCACAACATTCCCGACCCACGTGGGCTACTCGTTTCTACTCGCGCCATGCGTGAGTAACCCCCCGACTGGCCGTAATTTCATTTACGTTTTGCGTATTATGCCATTACGTTTTACGTAATCGGTTGCCAACTACCAATATACCTTCGTTTACAACAGACGGGAGCTGACGGGAGCAATATACGTGAATGTGTGACCCCACCATAAAATCCCCTTTCGCAAAGGGTGGTCCAGACCACCCTTACATGAATTTGACCCGGATATAGGTACACAAATATCGATAACACAACCCGCGACCATAACAAATTCGTCTGCAGTATAGCTCTTTATGACACACTAAGTCATTATTGAGGCAATAATAGCGCAATATGATTGTTAACTAGTGTTTACAACACCATTAAGGCATTTAATACAAAGTATGAATATATTTGTATCCTTAATGTCTTATGACAGGTCGAATTAAGCTATGAATAGCCTACATATGCCAGCCTAGACCTAGTCAAGGTTAATTGATGCACAAATTCATGTGCTGCGACAACACGTAACCTACCATTAGTAGATTTTAACCCTCATTTATTGCGGAAATGTTTTATTCCAACTCCCCACCACCTCTGAGTTAGATTAGGGTAGCCTATTCCTCAACAAATTTGAAAGTATCACAGGAACAAAATGATGAAAAGAATTGCCCTAGGCCTAGCCTAAAAAATGAATAAATAATAAACGCTGTGTGAATAATTTTGTTTAGCCTAGCCTAGGCTATAACCTAGGTTTATTTTGAAAAAGTTAGGGCTATTTAGGCTAGACAAGTTAGGCCTATGTATGGTATTTTGGTTAGGCTAGCAATGCCTAGCTGGGTTAGATTAGGGTAGCCTATTTCCTCAACAAATTTGAAAGTATCACAGGAACAAAATGATGAAAAGAATTACCCTAGGCCTAGCCTAAAAAATGAATAAATAATAAACGCTGTGTGAATAAATTTTTTTAGCCTAGCCTAGGCTATAACCTAGGTTTATTTTGAAAAAGTTAGGGCTATTTAGGCTAGACAAGTTAGGCCTATGTATGGTATTTTGGTTAGGCTAGCAATGCCTAGCTGGGTTAGATTAGGGTAGCCTATTTCCTCAACAAATTTGAAAGTATCACAGGAAAAAAAATTATGAAAAGAATTACCCTAGGCATAGTCTAAACAAAAAATAATAGGCTAGCCTATAATATGGTGGTGTGAATATTTTTGTTTAGCCTAGCCTAGGCTATAACCTAGGTTTATTTTGAAAAAGTTAGGGCTATTTAGGCTAGAAAAGTTGGGCCTACGTATGGTATTTTGGTTAGGCTAGCAATGCCTAGCTTGGTGTAGCCTAAGCATGGTAAAGTAGAAGCCTAGCAGGTTAAGATGGTGTTTGCAGGCGTACCGTCCTCATTGTTTACTAGCTGTTATTAGTCCCATGCTGGTAATATATTTGATGATGGCAATAAGTCATGGGAGGTGAGGGGGACAAAGCCCTCCTCAACCTATCATTATTTCCCATGGCCAACTGTTGGATAATAGATTGAGGAGGCCTATGCTAGGCCTATTTTGAAAAGGTAGATAGGCCTTGAGGTGTTGTGAATACAAAACAATTACCCTAGGCCTATTTTGAAAAATTAGGCCTAGGCTAAGTCTGGCATTTTGGCTTGGCTAGAACTGCCTGTGTAGGCATAGACATAGTAAAGTCTGGCATTTTGGTTTGGCTCGCCCTGTCTAGGTGTAGACATGGTAAGGTAGAACAATATACTGTGGTTAAGGTATAAATAATACACTCCCAACTAGCCTAACATATGATTATCAATGATCAATCCGTCGAAAATCCTTTAACTTGGGCCACTAACAGGCTTCCCTGTAGCCTAGCTAGGCTAATTTCTTATCATCAATGCACAAGATACTCTATTCTTCTTCCTGCTGGCTGTGGTGGATCGAATTAGCCATGCTAAACAATGACAAGCTCATAAATTAAAGTATATTAGGTTCTTCTTGGCGCTTCAGTCATGTGGGTGACATATTGTTTATTTACAAAGGCCAAGCGCCTGATTGGCCTTGGTGAAAATAACCGAAAGGGAGCCGTAAGGGAGCTCAGCGATGCGTTCGTGAATACACCTTCCGCACTCCCTTAGGAACGATCGTAGGTTGCTGTACGACATCGCACGCTACGACCGTTAGTGAATTTGGGTCCAGGTCATTTAGCTTTCTGATACACATCTTCGTGAACGGCTAAATACTCTACAACTATAATTTATATTGTGATAATGATTTACGGCGTGTTCCAGTAATATTTACCATCATATACTGGGTAGCCTACATAGGCCTATGCAAAATATTCACACTACGAGAAATATGTAACTCCGGAATTTTGAACAACACGCATATGCAAGTGAATATATCATGGTAGCATAATAGATTGTCAAGGGAAAAGTATTCATATTTACATCGACAAAGTTAGATACCGGTATAGGCTATATACACTGGTGTCAAAAACTGTCCCATAGTCTACTTACTACCGGTATCTCACAACGCACATAGCAGTTAAAATCTGATAATATTTTAGGAAACTCGCCCGAGAAAAGACTGCTACTATACCGTACATCTACAAGGCATAAGACAAATTTACTAGTGTGAACAAGTACTATGCCTCGCTCCAGTGGTTGTGTTGAGGGGCTTCAGTGATTGATGGGGGTGTGAGGAAGGTTTTGAGGCAGTAAAGAAGCAGGATCAGTACAAATCTACGCTACCGGTACCATGTTTCTCGCAGTTCAGGTAAGACAGTTCTGTAAATGCAGTCTTATTTTCTGTATTTACATATTGTATCCGTTTATTTTTGTAATTATTATTATTTTATTATATATATATATATATATATATATTCTTTTCCTGCACTTATCTTGAAATCCAACAAAGTGTAGAGCTCATCAAGTGTGTACCGTACCGCACGCATGGTACTTGCTTGTTGCCATGACTTAAACACTACGGTAACTACAATTACTTGTCAAAATATCCCCCCACCAAAAAACGCCCTTCCGCCCAAGATATTTATTATAATGGAAGTAACTCCTCCCTCCTATTACGGTACATTACAAGTTACTACAGTAATCGTCCTTAACAGTTATTTTGTGTCCCTAACACTCGTCTGTTTTGTTACTGTACCATTTTCGTGTACCGGTATCTGCTGTAGCCTATATATATACTCTCAATAATTTTACCTGCTACCTTTAGTATTCCGCTTACTCCAAAGTTTCCTCCATTTCCTTGCCCTGTCATGTTTTGCCTTTACCCTTGCCTTTACCTCTGACCTTCGGTATATTCATGGCCACCCTAGTTCCTTCGTTGGGTGTAGCGGGGGGCGTCCAGCCGTGCATCCTGCTCCCTCTCTCTCTCTCTTGTTGCTACCTACATCACTCTCTTCTTTTACATACCGGTACGTGCTTTTCTTGCCACACCCTGTTCCAAATAAGTAGGCTAAAACTCTTAAAACTTCACCTCTATAACCAACAAACGATTGGTTGTTGCTAGCTGTGGAGCAATTCTGTTTGAAGACTTGAATGAATATGAGAAGGCACACAAGCAAATTAACGTGAAATAGCATTGTTTTTGGCCAGTATGTCACCTCCAAAGATACCGTATGATTTGAACTATAAACCATCATTTTATCTTTACACATATAGGCCTATAATAATAATGTTGCTACTTACATAAATAAAATGGCAGATGAGTTTCAATGTAGACAAATGTAAGGTACCGGTATTAAGGATTGGAAATCGTAATTTAGATGCTAAATACAAACTAGACAATGTAGAATTGGATAACTCAGAGTGTGAGAAGGATCTGGGGGCGCTCGTTAGTAATGATCTGAAACCCAGAAAACAGTGTATATATAAGTGTTAGGAATAGGGCAAATAGAATTCTAGGATTCATAGCTAGGAGTGTTAGCAACAGGACTGCTGAAGTTTTCTTAAAACTATACTTAGCTCTAGTAAGACCCCATTTAGACTATGCTGTTCAATTTTGGTGCCCTTATTATAGAATGGATATCGACCCTTTAGAGGCAGTCCAAAGAAGAATGACCAAAAAGATGCATAATATTAGAAATTTATCGTATGAGGAGAGGTTGAAAGTCTTAGGCCTGCACTCACTAGAGAGACGAAGGTGTAGAGGAGACATGGTAGAGGTATGTAAATGGATAAAAGGTTTAAATAAGGGCGATATAGATGAGGTATTAAAGCTAAAGAACGGCGACATAACCCGCTCAAATGGTTTCAAGTTAGATAAGTTTAGATTTAGGAAAGTTATAGGAAAGCAATGGTTTGGAAATAGAGTTGTTAACATTTGGAATGCACTGCCCAGAACAGTAATTAGCTCAGAAACAGTTGAAAGCTTTAAGCATAATGGTGGGGTCACACATTCACGTATATTGCTCCCGTCAGCTCCCGTCCGGCGTAATCGCCAATTTATGTAAAGACGCGAGTAGTTCCTGCCGTGAACGCCCGTTCTTACCACGACTATTGCACTTCCCGACAGACGTACCGTAACGGGGCCAGTGTTACGTCAGACGTAATGGAGTCTTATTGAACTACGTACGTGTTTGCGACGTGCGTAAGCATAGCCCCGTTCAACCGCATGGGCTGCCCGATTTGCGGAAACACAGGCCACGCCCATGCCACGCCCCCACAAGACCGGCGTAGCTGAGACCGCACGTCTTGGGATTTGTTAGGTCATACCTGGACTGGTTTCGGCCAATCGTAGGCACACCCCGTCTGACCAAACACAGACAAAGACAGTCTTTGTCAACCACGTCTGTCGGGGTTGCAATCTGGGAAGTACAAAAGGGCAGGACTGGCCACACCTTTCCCATTCCCACTCATTCCTTGGTACGGTACTAATTTTATTGGTACTGTTGGCTGTTCCTGTCCCTGTTCAACGTCGTCGGGGTTTTCCTCACTTTCATCCACGTCCAACACCTCTCCATCATCGTCGGGTATATTCATCAACACTTCACCATCAGAGGGGTTAATCGGCGAGGTTCCAGACGACGAGGGGACAGCCGGTGAGGTTGCAGAGTTCGAGGGGAGAGCCGGTGAGGTTGCAGAGTTCGAGGGGCCAGGCGGTGAGGTTGCAGAGTTCGAGGGGACAGGCGAGGTTGCAGGCGTCAAGGGGACAGGCGGTGATGAGGTTGCAGGCGTCAAGGGGACAGGCGGTGAGGTTGCAGACGTTTTCTTCACGCTTCTCTTGGTAGCCATGGTGACAGGGCAGTGTGCAGAGGGTGGCAGGGTGGCAGAGTAGTAGGGATGGTGGTGGTCGTCGTGGTGTGGTGAGAGGTATGACGGCAGTACCTCCCGTTGTCCCTATATACCCCCCCGTACGACGTTGCCGCGTCTTCCCGGCAACACGCAGTGCGGCGGTGTTGCCAAACGAACGTAAACTTCCATGTTCGACTGGAACTTTCCACGATGGACGGGAGCAGCTCACGTCTGACGGGCGAGCGGCTACGTCTGACGGGCGAGCTGCTACGTCTGACGGGGCTGCTCCCGTCAGACGGCCGTGGTGGCCCGGTCAGTCGTAAGCTTTCCCGTCTTTTGACATACGTGAGGGCGAGCCACGTATTTGATTCCACTCGAATCAACAACCGCGCGGCCTTGGCCGCACCCACAACATTCCCGACCCACGTGGGCTACTCGTTTCTACTCTCACCATGCGTGAGTAACCCCCCGACTGGCCGCAATTTCATTTACGTTTTGCGTATTATGCCCTTCGTTTTACGTAATCGGTTGCCAACTACCAATATACCTTCGTTTACAAAAGACGGGAGCTGACGGGAGCAATATACGTGAATGTGTGACCCCACCATAAGTTGGATTCCCATATGGGTGATATGGGCTGGGTGTGAATGGGAGCTGCTTCATGTGGGCCGCATGGCCATATGCAGTTTCCCGCGATCTTATGACTTTATGTTGTTATGTAATTGGGGTTGGGTGTGACAGGGATCTGCCTTGTGTGGGCCGATCGGCTTTTTGCAGACTCCCATTTTCTTATGTTCTTATGTACATCTCGCTCTTCTTTTGCCAGTCTATACTTTTCGGTACTCGACTTTCAGCATAATATCCAGGAAACCGTTGACATATTTCTTTAACTGTCTTGATAGCGTAATGCATAAGTGCGCGGAATTTCGGTGTGAGTATCCTAGGTTCGAGTCCTTGGAGTGCCACATGTATTTGTTGATTTCATTAATTGAGTAATTGAGTGGATGGGACTCGTTAGCTTTGGTCGGCAACTCATCTAGGGGAGACAACCTTATACAAATCCGGGTGGATGGGACTCGTCAGCCTTGGTTGGCAACCTGTCTAGGGGAGTAAACCTGATACAAATCCGTACTGCTTACCTAAGGGTAAGGCAGGTTTGTGGATGGATTAGCCGAACACCAC